>SAYR01036890.1:80405-140754 GCA_004382745.1 Argopecten irradians irradians | reverse complement strand
GCACAGTTAAACCAAGCCATCACTGCGTGATAGCGGAAACTGAGCCTATGGTTCGCATAGGTTATCATTAAACTTTGAGCGCAAATCTTACCTCGTCATCCCGGCTATCAATTTCTGGCTGCTACAGTATGGAGTTTTTTCCATCTAGAGCGCACATTGGATACCTCTACACCATAATCTCGAACCCATTTTTGGGGAATTTCTTTATGCCATAATAGTGAAGCCTGCATATAAGTCCTCTAGCATTGAAATTACGCAAATTTTAGGATACTATTTTTTATTTTTTTAATGCATATGACATAACATGGGGCTTTCTGGCTTAATAAAAATCTCGCTTAACCATTAATCTCGAACCCTTTTGGGGAATTTCTTTATGCAAAAGTGAAGCCTGCATATAAGCTCTAGATTGAATTCACCAATTTTAGGATATATTTTTTATTTTTTTATGCATATAATAAAACAGGGGCTTTCTGCTTAATAAAATCTCACCCATGGGCATTCGTCTTATTGTACACTGCTACCTATTTACATGATTTCATCTACAGTATATATACATGAACGCACATGCATTTTTATTAACATTGTACGAGACTAAAAAGAACATTAAAGTAAGCAAAGAATCTAAATTAGTCATAATGTAGTATGATCATTTAGGAACCTTTTGTGTGATGTACTTTCCAAATAACATGTATTGAACAATCGTCTCAAAAATGAAGTCATTCTTTTGACATTAAAATTGCAGTCATGTATAATACCTGTGTTTTTAAATGTTCGTACTGTGTTTTGTCTAGACAGTCCAAAGAATTAAATTCTAATTTTGGCCGAATCGTGCACTTTGTGATGCAAGTATGAAATGGCACACCATTACTATGACCTAATACAAGATGTGTGAGAACGGGTTCCCAAGTTGATATTGTTGCTGACGGCCATGGCGCCATTTTAAAAAAATGGCCACCATAAAAATAACAGAAAAATGATAACAGCTGTCGGCCATTTTGTTTTTTTCAAATGGCTGTCATAGAAATGTTTTAAATTCTAATATTTTGAAACTAAAAAATGATGTAGAATCCTGATTTTTGTTCAAATACATGGATTTGCAGTGGGTAACTGAAATGCATTTATGAACATTAGTAACTGATAAAAGCTGTAGGTCATCTTGTTTTTTTCAAAATGGCAGATACAGAAATGTTTAAAATCTATCTTGAAAACTAATTGATATATACTATTACCACATCTTGAAAACTAATTGATATAATTATTATAATCATAATGTTTGCTCAATACCTATATTTTCAGGGTTACTGAACGCATATGTGAACGTTTGTATTGATAAAAGCTGTTATATAAGCCATCTTGGTTTTCAAAATGGTCGACAAAGAAATGTTGAAATTTTGACATCTTGAAAACTAATTGATATAGAATCCTAGTTTTTTGTTTTATGCCTCTATTTTCAGGGCTACTGAAAGCAAATGTGAACATTACTTATTGCTAAAAGCTGTTGTCAGCCATCTTGTTTATCAAATTGACCGCCGTGTTAATAATTAGAATATAATACCCTGAAAGCTTATTAATAAAGAGTCTTGTATTTGTGTCTATTCATATATGAAGCCATAGACAAAAAAGCACACGACATTCTTTTTGATAGACGCTTCGCTTTTTATAATTATGTCCTTACGTTTTTTGTCTATGACTTCATAACCAAAAGATATTGAGAATTATGCTTAAAGAGGCTTGTAGCATGACGAAACAAAACATACTACCATGTTTGTTAAAAATGCTACAGCGCTGACGAATGGTATGTTTGTCTTTTAGTATTTTCTACAGTTATACATTTTTTCATTGCAAGTTACTTACTTTTCATCAATTCCCATCATTGAAAAGGTTGACCATCTTATTTTTTTATTAAAACATTGTGTCTCGAACAAAAATCCATGAAACTATGCCCTATACTTAGTTTATTGTGCATGTATAAAAGCCAAACTAACACTACATATATGTATAAAGGATCAAACATCAGTTAGTTTTCAAATGATGGGTATCGCGTTATGCTCTGTCGGCGTTGGAATATCTTTAATGTTGAATAATTTGGCACACTTAATTCCATGTCGGTGAAAAACCCTTAAATTTATCCAATGAAAGTTTCCAGTTTAAATATTGGGTTTCAATTAACAAAAACTACTGTTATCTTACATTTTATTATTGTCCGAAGGGAGACATTTTATTTTCATTGTTGTCTTTTAGGATGGTCATGTCATAAATGCACCCTTCATCAATAGTGAATTATCAGAAAGAAATGTGAAAATGTGTTTTTCATCTCGCAGTTCCACAGAAAGTTCACTGCCGCGTACAGGTAAGTATATAGTTAAATACTTAAAGTTGTCAGAGTCCAAGTTATCTTATACAACTAGCGAAACCTTTTTTGATAATAGGAGGTCATGTTTACAATTCCTTAAATTTTACGAGTTACATGATTGGTCATTGTCGACAGACCGAGTAATGGATTCAGGATCAATGGGTACTAAAGGAAGGAGTCGTTGCAATAAATTGGAAAGGCGACAAAAACAGAAAACAGTCGTGGCTATACAACCCGGGTTTTTGATTTATTATACAATTTTCTCGCATTTAATGTCTTGTAAACTGTAATATTTTTTCATTCTACAAGAAAAACGCTATTTTCTAGCCTTAAACAAAATGTTTTATCATGAGTACGGGAAACTATTGTTCAACACTACATAAATCAAATTATTTGTTCGTCTACATAAAAGAAATATATTTTTCTCCATACAATAAATACTATTTTCACCCCACATTAAAAGCATTTTGTTTTCGTAGTCACCGCTCAATCCGAAAAAACAACGCTGGTCACGTAATTAGCTAGTTTTACGTGTATTCATGCACAAGAAAAAACAATATCCTTCTTACATAAATAAACAACTATTTTCCATCCTACATTATGAAATAATTTTATTTCCGTTTTCTCTTTGATTATCATAACCTTGCCATGTGAAATCGTTTACACTTGTTGTAAAACGCAGTCGTTCACCCAGAATACGTACATCGGAACATGGCTTCCGCAAGTTGGGTTTTAAATGCGCATCAAATCGCCTATCATTTCTGTTATATTTTAATTCTTGAATATAATTTAAATTCTTGTATGATATGACAAACCTTAAATTATATTTCAGAAAATAAAATGCATGAGAAATATTGCATCGAGCGAATGAACAAACATAGTGTTATTGTTCACAGGTTTACTACGCGCGGCTAAAAAAAAAAAAAATCAAAACAAAAAAAAAAACCTAAAATACTGTAAGGTTGTTTACTTAGCCCTGTATACCGCATTTCCAGAAAAGAGGTAGTTAATTTTAAAAATACCTCTGAACACCACAAAAATCAACCGATCTGAATTATTTTTTAGCTTACATTGGAGACAATATCCTTACTGGTCACTATGGTAGTATGATATGATGGGATTATGGGCGAATTTTATTTCATATCGAAAGTTTGAATTTCGAGGGCTAAGTAAACAATCCCTTTCAGTAAATTTTAGGTTATTTTTTTTTTTTGTGCGCGCGCGTCGTAAACTGTGTATTGTGGAACTTATTTTGTTTACTTTCTGAACTTGACAACATTTACCGCCAAACTTGAAGCCAGCTTTTTCCGACGATTCAATTTTGATAGCAGCTGTTACATCAATCGTATAACGTTGAGAAAATCTAAGAAACTTGAGAAAAAGTCTTTTTTATATGCCGGTAACATTAGATTTATAGAAATAGTGCGATAAAAAATATGAATATACAAATGATTTTTTTTTGTGTAAATTAATAGAAATTTAAAAAATATTTATGAATAAATTTATGTGTCACCTCTATGGCGGGCGAAACCAAGCATTTTAAAGGCATAATTAGTATTCAATGAAATTGATTAGATCGGATGTAAAACAATATTTACTTCCTCTTTTCAGACATGGACGTGGGTACAACGTTGTACTTAGTAAACAGTAGATAGTACAAGGAGATGCTTGGGTCACAATGAAACAAATGGAGTTAAGGCGCATTGATATTTATGCAATAATTCAGTTTGACCAATGACTGCTTTTAGAATTCCCCGCGAAACCGTTCTGTAGGTATGATGTCATAATACTTGACGTACCATTCTTTCGGTCTATGGGAAAATAACCTCAAAGATCTAACCAATAGCAATGAGTGTTACTTATGAAATTAAATTATCATTCCATAAACTACAACTTCCAAACTGAAGAAAATGTTTAGAAACTATTTACATGATTTCATCTACAGTATATATACATGAACGCACATGCATTTTTATTAACATTGTACGAGACTAAAAGAACATTAAAGTGAGCAAAGAATCTAATATAGTCATAATGTAGTATGATCAGTTCAGGTGTAACCATTTAACTGTGTGATGTAACTTTCCAAATAACATGTATTGAACAATCGTCTCAAAAATGAAGTCATTCTTTTGACATTAAAATTGCAGTCATGTATATACCTGTGTTTTTAAATGTTCGTACTGTGTTTTGTCTAGACAGTCCAAAGAATTAAATTCTAATTTTGGCCGAATCGTGCACTTTGTGATGCAAGTATGAAATGGCACACCATTACTATGACCTAATACAAGATGTCTGAGAACGGGTTCCCAAGTTGATATTGTTGCTGACGGTCATGGCGCCATTTTAAAAAAATGGCCACCATAAAAATAACAGAAACATGATAACAGCTGTCGGCCATTTTGGTTTTTTTCAAAATGGCTGTCATAGAAATGTTTAAATTCTAATATTTTGAAAACTAAATGATGTAGAATCCTGATTTTTGTTCAATACATGGATTTGCAGTGTAACTGAATGCATTTATGAACATTAGTAACTGATAAAAGCTGTAGGTCATCTTGTTTTTTCAAAATGGCAGATACAGAAATGTTTAAAATCTATCTTGGAAACTAATTGATATATACTATTACCACATCTTGAAAACTAATTGATATAATTATTATAATCATAATGTTTGCTCAATACCTATATTTTCAGGGTTACTGAACGCATATGTGAACGTTTGTAATTGATAAAAGCTGTTATAAGCCATCTTGGTTTTCAAAATGGTCGACAAAGAAATGTTGAAATTTTGACATCTTGAAAACTAATTGATATAGAATCCTAGTTTTTGTTTTATACCTCTATTTTCAGGGCTACTGAAAGCAAATGTGAACATTACTTATTGCTAAAAGCTGTTGTCAGCCATCTTGTTTATCAAATTGACCGCCGTGTATATAATTAGAATATAATACCCTGAAAGCTTATTAATAAAGAGTCCTTGTATTTGTGTCTATTCATATATGAAGCCATAGACAAAAAAGCACACGGACATTCTTTTTGATAGACGCTTCGCTTTTATGAATTATGTCCTTACGTTTTTTGTCTATGACTTCATAACCCCAAAAGATATTGAGAATTATGCTTAAAGAGGCTTGTAGCATGACGAAACAAACATACTACCATGTTTGTTAAAAATGCTACAGCGCTGACGAATGGTATGTTTGTCTTTTAGTATTTTCTACAGTTATACATTTTCATTGCAAGTTACTTACTTTTCATCATTACCATCATTGAAAAGGTTGACCATCTTATTTTTTATTTAAAAACATTGTGTCTCGAACAAAATCCATGAAACTATGCCCTATACTTCGTTATTGTGCATGTACTAAAAGCCAAACTAACAATACATATATGTATAAAGATCAAACATCAGTTAGTTTTCAAATGATGGGTATCGCTTATGCTCTGTCGGCGTTGGAATATCTTTAGTGTTAATAATTTTGACCTTAATTCCATGTCGGTGAAAAACCCCTTAAATTATCCAATGAAAGTTTCCAGTTTAATATTGGTTTCAAATTAACAAAAACTACTGTATACTTACATTTTATTATTGTCCGAAGGGAGACATTTTATTTTCATTGTTGTCTTTTAGGATGGTCATGTCATAAATGCACCTTCATCAATAGTGATTATCGAAAGAAATGTGAAATGTGTTTTTCATTTCGCAGTTCCACAGAAAGTTCACTGCCCCGTACAGGTAAGTATAAGTTAAATACTTAAAGTTTCAGACTCCAAGTTATCTTATACAAACTAGCGAAACCTTTTTTGATAATAGGAGGTCATGTTTACAATTCCTTAAATTTTACGAGTTACAGATTGGTCATTGGTCGACAGACCGAGTAATGGATCAGGATCATGGTATAAAGGAAGGAGTCCGTTGCATAAATTGGAAGGCGACAAAACAGAAAACAGTCGTGGCCTATACAACCCGGGTTGGATTTATTAATACAATTTTCTCCATTTAATGTCTGTAAACTGTAAATATTTTTTCATTCTACAGAAAAACGCTATTTCTAGCCTTAAACAAAATGTTTTACATGAGTACGGGAAACTATTGTTCACACTACATAAATCAAATATTGTTCGTCTTACATAAATAGAAATATTTTTCTCCATACAATAAATACTATTTTTACCCCACATTAAAAGCATTTTGTTCGTGTCACCTCAATCCGAAAAACAACCTGGTCACGTAATAAGCTAGTTTTACGTGTTCATGCACAAGAAAAAACATATATCGTCTTACATAAATAAACAACTATTTTCCATCCTACATTATGAAATAATTTTATTTCCGTTTTCTCTTTGATATATAACCTTGCCCACTGTGAAATCGTTTACACTTGTGTAAACGCAGTCGGTTCACGGGCAAGAATACGTACATCGGAACATGGACTTCCGCAAGTTGTTTAAATGCGCATCAGATTCGCCTATCATTTCTGTATTTTTAATTCTTGAATATAAATAATTTGTATGATATGACAACCTTAAATTATATTTCAGAAAATAAAATGCATGAGAAATATTGCATCGAGCGAATGACAAACATAGTGTTATTGTTCACAGGTTTACGACGCGCGCAAAAAAAAAAAAACAAAAAAAAAAAAAAAAAACCGTAAAAATACTGTAAGGTTGTTTACTTAGCCCTGTATCCCATTTCCAGAAAATGAGGTAATTAATTTTAAAATACTCTGAACACCACAAAAATCAACCGATCTGAATATTTTTTAGCTTACATTGGAGACAATTCCTTACTGGTCACTATGGTAATATGAATATGATGGGATTATGGGCGAATTTTATTTCATATCGAAAGTTGAATTACGAGGGCTAAGTAAACAACCCTTTCAGTATTTTTAGTATTTTTTTTTTTGCGCGCGCGTCGTAAACCTGTGTATTGTGGAACTTTATTTTGTTTACTTTCTGAACTTGACAGACATCTACTACCGCCAAATTGGAGCCAGCTTTTCCGCGATTCAATTTTTGATCAGCTGTTACATCAATCGTATAACGTTGAGAAAACTTAAGAAACTTGAGAAAAAAGTCTTTTTTTATCGGAACATTAGATTTTATAGAAATAGTCGATAAAAATATGAATATAAAAATGATTTTTATTTTGTGTAAACAATAGAAATTAAAAAGATATTTATTGAATATATTTATGTGTCACCTCTATGCGGCCGAAACCAAGCATTTTAAAGCATAATTAGATATTCAATGAAAATTGATTAGATCGATGTAAAACAATAATTTTACTTCTCTTTTCAGAATGGACGTGTACACGTTGTACATTAGTAAACAGAGATAGTACAAGGAGATGCTTGGTCTGCAATTCGAGACCTGACCATCTAGCGGCATCCATAGGAATAGAAAGGAGCAAGACGGAGCCGTGTTTTGATTATGGTATTGTCGTGTTGCTGTTTTTGTTTTGTTGGTTTATATCTGTAATTTAGTCAAACATTCATGTAATCTTTGAATAATGTCCTTCATAATTATCTCACCGTAAATAGTTTAGTTCAGTCGATAAACATATTTGTTATATGAGTTTTGCCGTTTTCTGATTGGTCTAGATCGCTCGGAAATGACTTGACAAAATGCAATGTCAACCTGAGACCGATGAACACCTGTTCAGAGGTTGACATTGTAAATCCAGCAACCTGACTATAAATAGACACAGGAAATTCCCTGTATCTTCCATATATTTGACCAATCAAAATAAAGCATTGACGATCATCGGGCAATAGCCTAATTCAACCTGGCAGACAACAGTGAGAGAGGATTAGGGAAAGATGCTTTAACACATTTTAAATGTAGCTATATGTTCGAAAGTCATATTGTGAAGAAGTACAGCAGAAGTACTAAAAGTACCTACCGAGGATACGTGGATGAAGATTTTTTTTTTAATTTTTAGTTTTTGTTTAATTAGTTATTCCGCTATCCTTGCTTCAAAATTGTTTAAAGTAGCAAATTTTGTATCATTGTATCATTTCATATTACAAAACAAATATTAATTTTTTGTAGGTTAATACGAGGAATGGTTAAACCTTTGAAAGGTGATACTTCCCTCGGCCTTCGGCCTCCGGGAATATCACATTTCTCAGGTTTTAACAATTCCTCGTATTAACCTGCAAAAAGTTAATATTTGTAAATTGTAGACTCGTCAGAATTCTATTTATAGTGCATTATGGCGCACATCGAGATGATGTGCCCTATAGTTATCAGGTTGTCCGGCGTCTGTTCGTCGGTCTGTTTTTCCGTCTGTCCGTTTTCCTTGTTACCACTATTTCTCAGAAAGTACTGAAGGGAACTGTCTCAAATTTCTTTCGTAGGTTTCTCTGCTAGGACCCTAGTTGTGTATATGTCATGTTGGGACCGATCCATCAACAATTTAGCCAACAGGCAGCCACTATTGATTCTGATATTTTAAGTTTTCTGTTGTTAGACAGAGATCATTCTTTGGTATGCCAAGATCCCTGTGGAATCCCTTGTACTATACTGTCGTCAGTCATTTTAAAGTCATATCTAATCTTCAATTGTACATTTCATTGTCAATATATTACATTTGTAATCCTTAGGCACATTGAACGGGACCCTTCCTGACGTGTCAGGGTTCTAGTTCAACGACGTTTCAAGTTTTGTACTTTAGTCTTACAGTGTACCACCTTTACTGTCCTTTAAACGTTATACTCTGATGTGATGTTAAACATAATTATAATCAAAATTATGAACTTACAGAAAAACGAGAATTAGCAGCGGAGCCGTCAGGTAGAGACGGTAAGTAATCTAACTGTTACGTAATTGAAACAACAATTAGTGTACCTACCTTTGATTCTGAAATACAGACGTTACACGAAATTGCAGGTGTAACTTTGCTCAATTAAGATGACCTCCGCGTTTGATATTATATAATGATTAAAAATACCCATTAAAATACGAAAATTATTATATGGACTATATGATAACATTGTAATCATTTAATGTGAGATTTAATTTGTATGTAAGTGTGTAAAATGTGGGTATTCGATTCTCTTTGTGAATATATGTTTCGATATTGTCCATGTATCGTACCTTTGTGGCCCCCGAATTAACTTCTATGTGTCCTAAGATATTAGGAAATATTTAGTGTCAATGATTCAATTGTAATGGCCAGTTTTATTTACCATGATAACCATCCAAAATATAATTTATAAGCGAATTGACAGTTTTATTATTTTTTACTTATTTTTGATCATCTCTGTCTTAAAAATAGAACGCAATATTGAATAAACTCAATATTTATTAATAGTATTTAGGCACTTCAGATAATAAAATCTGTTCAATGATGCTCTCTATTATTTCTAGACGAAAAGCCAGCAACACAACCAATGTAAATATTTCCACTTTTTCATAAGTTAAACATATTTAAGATGGCTATCTTAACAACTGTAATGATAATCAACCATCATGTCATTTGCATCAAATGAACAATTTAGTCAATACATAACACGTAAAGAAAATGGGACAGATTTGGGGGCCAAAAAGGACTAAAATCATACATACCTGTAGGTCTTTAGTACAATAACTATCACAGAACAAACTGTTTCAGCTTTGACGCGTCCACCGTCACGGAGCAGCAAAACGCACAGTTTTAAAAGGGAAATGTCACATGACTCAATGGACATGTCAGCCATGGCGAACAGTTTGGACATCGGTAATTATTTGCTTTGATTTTGGTTTCGTAGTTTGCTGGCATTTTGTGTTTTGACAATAACAAAAGTATCGAGCTTACTGTTTAGTCTGTTAGGTACAATGCCCGAAAGCGGCCGGACATATTTGGGTGATAACCCGTCTTCATCGACAACCTGAATACATCGAACATTGCCTATACGAGGTTTTCTATTGTGCATACCGACTAACAATGATTAAACCAGGTGCAGGAGTAATTTGGATTTAGCTAGGGCATACATGTTATACGTGGCTATCTACCACTAAGATAGAAAATAATACCGTAAAGACTGATAAGTATTGCTTCATAAACAGCAATAAAAAAACGAAATCACTCAAAAACATGTCAGAGAATCAAATTGACAAACTGCACAATTTCCGGTGAAATCAAAACATCGCTTCATGTACCATGAAAATACCAAATACATGGTACGCACAAAGCTTCACAATTCTAAATTGTCACACATGAAATAATTAATGCATTTAACATTAAACTATACACTTACAACGTGTGGGGCCACGTAGTTGCTACATTTTTGCAGTGTGTTTTGTTTAATCTCTCTCGAGACCATGCTCTCTTTGGGCGGAAATGACATACAACCAGGGGCAGGTAACTCTAATACCATACCTTGATAATTAAGTTATCAATTAAAGAGAAAGAACTCCTGGTTCCATCACAGCCATGGTACGCGTTTAATCACTTCTACTATATCTACGGGCGATTTCATATCTTGATTTGTTCCATACTTAGTTGCTATGATCTTGTAAAAACGATTCAAATTCTAAACATTACTTTTATGTTCTTCTGACGTGGTGTTCTTTTAATAATAAAAAGGACTCGGGTATTGTGCAAGATGAAAAAGGTCCATATAAAGGAAACCCGAAAAATACCGAAATAGCGACATAGGTTAACAGCAAAACAACAACGAAATATACTGAACTGTCCTGGTAAAAATGCACGAAATAGATCTGATTAAATTCATAATCGTAATCATCAGTAGCTTTACCGATAAAAATATAACAATGTTTTACGAATTAATTCAAGTTTCCCTACAAGTAACCCGGCACCAAAAAGATTATACAAGATAATTCCTAAGTGTCAGTATAAAATATGCTTCCTTTAATTTGTGTACCGCATAAAAATGTTCCATGGTACAGAAACGGGTAAAACATGCTTCGTTTGTGTACCGCATAAAAGTGTACCATGGTACAGAAACGAGTAAATGTTTACTCAAATTTGCTAGGCCGCTTTCGACTAACGGGACATAATTGAATAAAGAATATGTACCCCATAATATTTGGTGTTACAGAATCAAGTGAAAAATACTTTGTTTGTTGTATCATGTAATAGTGTATCGCGGTACATATTGAGTAAAAAATGCCTTGATTGTGTATCAAACAAAAGTGCACCACGGTACACAAACGCATAAAAAAATTCGTTTGTGTACCATGCAAATATGTACCATGGTGCACAAACGACTAAAATATCACTCAGATGTGTCCGGCCGCTCGGTGGTGGTCACAACTCGCTTTACGTGCTGTCTACAGGTGAACAAACCCTGGTAAAACGTCGAGGATACGTGTCACATTCCAGCTAATATGTACAGTGTACGTATCTGGGTGCACGCAGACAAGACGTAGCATTTCAGTGCATATAGACCTAAGATTTAAGAGACTGCAGAAACAAATAATTTCCCTAAGGGGACATTGTTATGTAGCGTTTGCCAATTTCCAGGTTAAATGAAGTTATACGATTGATATTCGTTTATCACTAATTTTGAAGGTCTCCTCTAGATCTCCCAAATGTGAATAAAATTGATAAAGAAGTATCATGTCCCTTAATTTTTAGTTGAGTGTTATATTGTATTGAATTCCGCACCAAAACTTTATCAAAATGTTCATAAAATTGTAATCTTATTATTATCTCCCCTGTAAGGAATAGTCTTAAAATAATTTCAAATTATCTTTACACATGTACATCTACACTACATTTATATATGAAATGCCCAACCTACACATTAAATATTTGAAACTGATGTACCCTGATAATCCAACCAGTCGCCTCCAAAACATGTACCTCTTTAAGGAATTTATGGTTAGTTTGATTTTGCGGCGGTTCCTATGAACCGAGGGTGGGAGACTCGTGTGCACCGTGCGACCAACGCGCGCGCAGTACAGCCTCCGTGAGTCTTTAAATCGATTTACCCCAGTTCACAAGTTCTGCGGACGGAACATATCCTGCTCTTACTTGCAACTATCACAAGGAAATTTTGTGATAAAATGCGTCGTGCTAAAATTGACTTTGAAACGAAAAACGTTTACTCATAAGACTCCTTTTTTGAATATATTTCTAAGACATCGGAATTAGCTAATGTTCATATTGTTAATATTTTCAATGTATATAATCAGTGTTCCGGATGTCCAGCTTGCCTGTACATGTCAACATTGATCAAGTCTTTGTCGTATAGGTATAACAACTCAGCTGAAATGTCCATTATGTTACTTAAAATGATTATCATACCAAGCCGCCACTCCGGAATATCCTTCCGTAAAGTCAAAGTTATCATTATTAAATTTCAACTTTTAAAAATTTAACTTCAACATTCTCTTACGTCATCTTTCTACTTGACAAAACGTTCGGAAGTTCCGTGTGTTGCAACTTTCAAAGCGCGTGCCTACGCTAGGTAAACTGCTGACAGCACTGGTTACTCACGAAGCCAGATTCTTGTTATTTCCATGGTGATATTGCAGTATCAGAGCAGTAAAATGGGTGTATGCTAGCTTCATACACTTTAATTTATCGGATGATAAACAAACTTTCAACATATGTGACCATATATTAAAACATGCGTAAGAGGAATTAGATTAAGTGACAACCGTTCGAAATTTGTATAATGTGAATGTAACTTGGGTGACTTGAGAAGCTGACTTTAAAAATCGCACACATGCCATATATACATGTAAAATTTAGCTAGAACACTTGGTCCTCCATAATATGTTGTTGACATATTAATAGCAAATAACCAGAATACTCTTTCGGATGAAGAGTCCGAGGCGGACTTCTCAGGGGAACCCGACGTGCACGTGGCCCCATCACTAGGGCAGCGCGATGAACTTAAAGTTGAAGAATCAACGAGGTCTACTCCAAATAAAAAAGACATTTCTCACAACCACTTATTGCAAAGTCAACCATACAGGGTAAAGAAGCAATAAATTGATGATCAATTACATCCCACGTGGACCCTCTTCAACATGAACTTGAAATGGCCATGATGACTTCCGAGCTCCGGGCGATAAAAATGAAGGAAGAAAAACTGAAAATGAGAAAATAAATCGCAGAGAAACGACAAAGAATTGCGGGTTATCAATCACACCAACTTGTCCTAAATGGGACTGGTGATGAACATAGGCCCGATGGATTCCACGTGGTACAACCTCGAGCTCCTTCAGTGAAACCAGCCACCAAGTCAACAATGCTTAGAGAGACACAATACACAAAACCTAAGGTGAGAACGATGATTTCGTGAATAGTATGCGACAATTGTTATTCAGAGGCACACAACCTAGTAAAAAGTCATCGCCGTATAAAATCACCGACTTCATTTGGGAAGACCCCACTATGAAATCTGAGAATAGTGATACCATAACAATTAGCACCGAAGGCAATATGAGGTAAGCAAAACAGTAAAACCAGAGATACAAAATATCTCAGTCGAGCAATGGAGATACGGTTACATTGCAATATTATTGCACATGCTTGACTCCAAGGAGATAGATAATGCAGGCATGCTCAATTACCCAAAGTACACTCAAAACAGCCTGCGTTACTTTCATAGATACCAACGAGTAAGTGTATTAGCATACGACAAAGAATATCGCGAGGCTCAAAAGAATGGGGGTTTTAAGTGGTCATCGTCTCGAAGGGACATACAAGATTTCCAATTGGTATTAAAAACAACCAAATGCAGTTCAGAAGTTTTATCTACGCCCACTAATAGTAAACGCAGAAAAGGTCCGTTCCTTCCAAATGGAAAGGAAATTTGTCGTCGTTTCAACGTGGAATAGTGCGACAGATCACTAACAAATTGCAGAATGGCCCACTATTGTAGTCTATGTTTTTTGAGGGACCATCCTGCAACAAAACACCCTACAGGTTCTCATTCCATGGATTAAAAAAAAGTAGATTTGGGCCCGGGCCCAGTAACGAACAATACCCCTGGGGATATTAGAGGGCTCCTACGTATTGCAGAGTGGTCTAGGATTTTAGATAAGGATGAAACATGGATTTAAATTACTAGAATCAAATCTAGAGTCAATTTCCACAGTAAAGACAGAAAATTATTCATCCTGCACAAAATACATGAACTCTTACATGGCAATTATAAAGTGACAGCGTTTAAACCGACTATTACTAGAGCTTTAATGGCCATTCAAGAGAAATCTTCTAAAGAACGCCTTATCCATGAGCCAGTAGACCATCTAAATTATCACTAAATGACCGCATTTTATCGGATTGTTCATGCGAGTATATGGATTTACGGGAGGCTACAACGCATATCACCCCGGGAAGTAGACCTCGGTAACGCGTATAGATCTGTTCCAATTCAGCCATCCAACTACACAGCTACAGGGTTAAAATGGACTTTCTCTGGTGAAATCCAATCCACCTATATGTATGACTGCAGACTTCCTTTTGGCGTTTCGAAAAGTCCACAGATATTCCAGCGCCTTAGTAGTGCAGTATGCCGTGTATTAAAAAGTAAATATGGCTTCAGGGTAATATCTTACCTTGATGACTTTTTGATCATGGAAAATTCATTTGACAGATGCCTTCAGGCTTTGAACACTCTCATCAGAGTATTACGTTAATTCCGTTTTTCTTTAAACTAGTCAAAAGTAGAAGGACCAACCACGTGCATTCGTTTTCTTGGAATAGCCATTGACAGTGAAACCATGACATTTTCATTACCGCAGGATAAGCTAAATAATTTTGCCTGTCTGCTACAATCATATGTATAAAAAAGCGTGCTAGTAAAAAACAATCAGAAACCCTTTGTGGAAAGTTAAACTGGGCAGCTCAGGTAATATGTCGTGGCTGAACTTTTCTCCGTCGTATTATTGGTATGAAAAACGTTATGACTGATACTCATCATAAAACCCTTCTGTCTCCAGGATTTTTTTAAGAATTTGGAGTGGTGATTGTCATTTCTACCCTTTTTTAATGGGACACTTGAATTCAAAGCCAGTTACCTCTCTTCAATCAGACGCATGTGATAAAGGTGCAAGCGCATACTACAATGGAGACTATTACTATGTTAACTGGGAGCTAGACATGCCCCCTATCTACAGAGAACACATCAATATAAAATAACTAGTTGCCATATATCTTGCTATCTGTCGCTGGTGTCATTTGCTTAAAAATCAACATATTGTTATATATACTGACAATAAAACGGCGGCGTCATGTATTAATAAAGGATCCTCTCGAAATGAACTCTGTATGTTTATATTGCGAATTTTATTTTGGTTTTGCGCATGTTATAACTTTACATTGAAATATGTGTATTTTCCTGGAGTTTAAAATGTCATTGCAGACACGTGTTCTAGACTTCACGAAACTGGAAAACTTAGCTTACTATACCAGTTGTTACCATCTTTACAACTTGTTCAATTTAATGTTCATGAACTGACAACTCACATGTCACAAAACTTGTTCATCAACTGGTGGTATGTCAGAGACTGCGCTTATGGAAACAGCAGAGCTACTAAAAAGCAAGGCGTGGGCTGATTCCACCAGTAGAATTTATTCCACACACTTGAGTTGCTGCACAGCTTTTTGTTACAGGTACAAGTATAATCCAGTGCCAGCATCTTCAGATGTGCTTCAGGTATATGTGTTTACCTAATAACAGTGAAACAGTTGAAATATCATACAATTCGTCAATATATGAACATCATATCGAACATTCATCGTGTTTCAGGATTTTCGAATCCGATTCCAGGAGACTACTAGTTGCACCAGGTGTTAATGGGTGCAAAAGTGTGCTGGGATTAAGTCAGATCCCAGTGGATGTTATTACATCTCAACTTTTGTTAAGAATAAGATCCTCGCTCAACTGGAAGGATCTTGAAGACATTTCAGTTTGGTGCGCGTTTGACAGCTTTTTTTGGGCTTCTGAGACCAGGAAATATTGTATTACATTCTCATTTTAATCCGCACCGTGATCTACGTATACTAGATTTACTAGCATGTTCCTGGGGATATATCTTGCAACTTAGATTGTCCAAAAAATACAATACAGGGAAAGAGTAGCAGAAGTTTCCTTACTAAAACTTTCAACAGACAATGTCCGGCCAAAACCCTTCAAATGCTTCTGGCCCAGTCCATATCTGCAGACCCTTATGGCCCATTGTTTCGGCAATTGGACGGATCTGCATTTGACTTATGAAAACTTTGTGATAAGTTGTATACCTGCCTCAACTTAGCAGGAATAGACTCGTCCAATATCGAGGGTCGCTCCTTTCGTCGGGGTTGGGCTTCATGACTTGCTAAAATCGGGATCCCTCTTGACATTAGTGAGACACTAGGACTACTGTTACTAAGGGACTAGCTATTCTCAAATGACGTCTTACAACATCGATGCCCACACAGGTGTTCACTATGGACACCAGATTTTATTGTACCCACGCGGAACACAAACAGGTTGCCCACAAAGGAAGATAAGTTATCTGACGCATTAAAGATGTGCACGAGTTTCCACAGCGAACATCTCACCAGAAGCCGTCTGACACCGTCACAAATCTGCCCACACAGGACTTCATAGTAGTGGCATTCTTATACCTCCCACATCTGGTTATCGTGTATAATGCTTTACATATAATCTAGTAATTAATTCCAAATTGACATGCCTCCTTTGTACATGATTAAATTAGCAAATACTATTTAAATGAGTGAAAAGGTGAGATACCGGTAAGATAAATGTAATATTTATACAAAATCAGTTAATTACATGTACATAATTATGAGAAAATGACAGAACATTGTTGCAAATGTGTTTGTATTTGTAACGAGAACCAACCGGAATTGTTCAACCTTCCTTTAAGCATAAGTCAAACTCCCAGAATACAATATTTACAAGTTTATTTACAACAAATAATACTAATTACAGTCATACCAGCACATAACACACACTCATACAACCGGCTCTCTCCATCTAACCTTATCATAACCTTATCATAATATATTATGTACAAATGTTTATTTACAACGATATAAAAATGTTCATTATATGGCTGCTTTCCATTGGTCCAATACACAGTTCCGAAATAATGTTCACTACCACTGCCCAGTATTGCCAATTTGCCGCTGTCAATGTCGCACAAACCAAGGTGAAGGTCACCCAGACCCGCCGGCTGAGGTGGAGGTCACAAAGGCCACGATGACGGTCACACAGACCAGACCTTCCAGTAAAGGTAAAGGTCACACAGACCAAGATGAAGATCACAACAAATAGACTCGCTAGTCGAGGAAGAGGTCACACAGACCGATGTAAAAGTCACGTAGACTAGGTGAAGGTCACACAGACCCGTCACTGGTGCATGTAGAGGTCACACAGACCCGTTAGTAGTCGTAGAGGCCACACAGACCTTCTGGTAAACGTGGAGGTCACACAGACCTGCCAGTAATCGTGGAGCCACACAGACCTTCTGGTAAATGTGGAGGTCACATTGGCTAGCGACGATATGGCTCAATGGCATATGTATCCATCAGTTTCTGGATAGTTCTGTAGTTCTCCATGGGTGGAAAGCTATAATATACGTATGGTACGATATAACACCAATAAACAATTTATATGTTTGCTCTATACAAATCTGTGCTATTTATCTAAATATTCACTATCTCAAAAGGCATACTATATAGCTATATTACAAATACTAAGATAATCATCTCATTTCTAAGCCTTTACGGTAAATAATATCACGAATGCTGACTTAACAACCTAACAATGCTTACAAAACACACCCACGCATATACACATGGCCCGTGCACACACATTGCCGTACGCAAGCACACACGCCAGGTGAATTACACCTAACCATAACTCATAAACTATAGCAAATACCTATACTTATGAAACCTCATTATAATTAACACTATGACAAGGACATATGAATGTATTTACTTACCGCAAGCTGTATTTCGCGCTCTGAGTTCCAACCCTGCTATCGTTCGCTACCGTTACCTGTGTCCTCTGCTTTCAACTCACACCTGTGCGCATGCGTGACTTACCTTGTTTACTCTTTAGACAAACTTAAATGGCGCGAAATCCAAATTACAAACTAAGATACACATATCATTATACAATGGCACGTGACAGTATTTGCTATTTACTGAATAAAAATATATTGAGAATGAAAACAAAATTTAGTTTCTATGTAGAAAATGTACTTTACATAACCTAGTACCAGCTGTACTCATCGATACACAATGTGACAATACAAAATAAATGTAGCAGCAAATAGCTTGAGAATTCCGGAGGTATTCTCACCGCAAACTTTATTTCGCTCTTGATTAATGTCATAGCATACCGATATGATCATGGTCAAACACCGGTGTATCCGTGTGAATGTTTTTCTAACACTACTTATTCACAGGTTATTGACACCGATCGGCAAATCCTTATTTCTGACATACCACATACGATAATCAAAACTATAAATTAGATGTTATAAATCAAATACCAAATATGGAATATGATTAAATATACTACATGGAATGATAATTGCTCGTGTATTATTGCCGATGTATTTGTCTGCTCCTGTTTAATTGCTCCTGTATTTATACCAGATAAAAGTATTATTCGTCGGTGGTTAGCACCTTTAACAAGATATTTCTTTAATTTGTATTACACACAAATGTAAATGTAAGCATCTGCATAACCAGGGCGGATTAATATGATTTTTCTCCCATACCTGACATGGTTATCCCGCAGTTGCTAGGGAATAATAGCAGGTTGCATGGGTCTGTCAAGTTGACAGAAATATCTCAACCCGAGTGACAGATCTCGGCCCGAAGCTTGCCGAGGGTTGATGGTCAGATTTTTTCACGAGGGTTGAGATATTTCTGTCCACCTGGCTGGCCCATGTAAGATTCTTTTCCTCCCATACCGTAACGAGAAATTGTGAAAATTCAGTCGACATAAACGTCGCTGTGCATACAAAAGGTCTCCCCTTGTATTAATGGCGTCACTGTCAAGCGCGTGTGAGCTGGTTTTTTTCACTACCCTGGTAAAAGTTAAACGGTTGTTAGGGAAAAGATCACTCTGTCTTTTACCGGGGTAGGGAAAAGACAGCTCCAACGCGCTAGACAATGACATGACGTCAAGATAACATTGTCCTCTTGACATACTCAGATTCTATTATTCTCCCATACTTCACAGGGATATCCCGTTGTGGCTTGGGAAAAGATAAATCTATCTTACACAGGGGGGTGTAAGACAGATCATACGCGCTAGACAATAACGTGACGTCATCAATACATGCGGCGTAACTGCGGCGTGAATTGTAGATGACATCATTAATATTGACGCATAACGACGTTCTTGCGATAAAGGTGCGATGACAAAGCTGAAAACCTCGTGAAAGATTTTGGCCATCAACCTTCGGCAAGCCTCGGGTTGACAAGCCAAAATTTTTCACTCGGGTTGAGATGTCTCTGTCCACTTGACAGACCCATGTAAGATTCCATTAAACCCTACCTTGAGGGTAAGACAGGGACACCTACCCGAAGAGGAGATTCAAAACTGTCTAACCCATGTGGCTTGCCGAGTAGACTGTCGTGAATCTCCTCCGAAGGTATATATTTCCCTGTCCTACTCTCTAGGAAGGAAATGATCCTTTGTCAGCCGACATTCTTGCGGCATGCCGTTGTCGATGATGCTTAATGGACAATTAAGTCTAAAAGTAAGCTTGAAATGTGAATATATATGTTTATCAAAAACAGAAACCAGTTCTAATGGAAGTTGGAGTAGTTGACATCACCACTGTAATGAAGCCAGCAATGTCCACTGTGGTCACAGTGTGTGAAATGTTCAAACTTGCTCGCTGTCCGTCATTTAGTTTGTAATCCGACGTCTTGCATGCTAAGACCTGGTGACTTCTGTCTTCTACTATTCACATTGTCATTACGGCAGCTTGATTAATATTTTAGATGCCTGACCATATCTTGTATAAATCTCAACTCATATATAGCTGTTTATTGCAATTATTATACTTATAAGATGCTGGCACAGGTACGGGTATAGCGTATATTTTGTATTTATAGCTAAACGATTCCACCGATATCAATTGAAACGGTTAAAAATATCTCAGAATTTGTTGATATTTTAGCTTTCGTTATAAGAAATGTAGAACAATAATAACATGTGATATAATAGCCTTACTAAATTATCCTCCGCCAAAACAGCGAGACGTAACATCCCCGAATTTTTTTAATATGCGGCACTTTACGTTTACTTAAATAAGTTAATTAATATCAAATTGAAGATACCTTCATTGTTGTTAGATAATACTGATGGGTATCTTTGTAGATAATCGTCATTGGAAGGAACCAGAGAATGAACTTCGCATTGTTTTGATTGGTAAAACTGGATCCGGGAAAAGTGCAACAGGCAATACTATACTTGGTAAAGAAGCTTTTAAGTCGTCTTCGGCTATGGCGTCTGTCACTCAGAAATGCACGTCAGGGCAAGGGAAACGCTTTGGAAAGGACATTGTAATCGTGGATACTCCAGGACTATTTGACACTAATTTGACCAATGCGGATGTGACGAAGGAAATAGTAAAATGTATCGGCATGACGTCACCAGGTCCTCATGCCATCGTACTCGTTTTGGCCGTAGGGAGGTACACTAAGGAAGAGCAGGACACTGTCCAACATTTTGCTGATATTTTTGGAGAGGATATGTTCAAGCATATGTTAGTGTTGTTTACGCGAAGGGATGACTTAGATAGACAAAACTCAACTCTACAGAGCTGTCTACAGGGTGCTGGACCGGGATTAAAAGAAATCTTACGCAAATGTAACCAGAGGTGTTTAGCTTTCGACAACTCACAGGCCATAGATTCAAACGAAAGCGATGCAGGAAACTTCATTCAAATGGTTTGTGAAATAATATCAGGAAATGGTGGTAAATATTACTCAAATGAAATGTTCATAGAGGCAGAAAAACATTATCAAAGAAGATTGAAGGAAATAGAACGTAAGAAGCAGGAAGAAAAGGACCGGGAACTACACCTCGCTACTAAAAAACTACATATCAAGTACTCTCAGATGATGGAAGAACAGTTAAAAGAACATTATGAAAGAGAGCAGAAGAAGCAGGCACAAATAGATCATATCAAACAGCGCGAAAGAGATGCAATCATTGCAAAGGAAGAAACCGCAAGGCAATTGCAACAAAAGGAACGCAAATTAACGGAGCAAATGAGACAGATACAAAAAGAACAACGTGAAAATGAGGAAAGACAACAAAGAAAACATCACCTACAACAGCAGGAACTAGACGGGAAACTATCGAACCTACAAAAACAGTTACAAGAAGAACAGGTACGAAGGGACAAATTCGCCTATGAAAAGAAATGTGAACATTTAAAAGAACAATATCGTGCTTTAGAAGCAGAACAAAGGCGTCAAAGAGAAGAAAATCAGGCCATAAAACGACAGCAGGAACAAAATCAACGGGAACACAGACAGGAACTCAGACGTGCCGAACAAAGACGCGAGGAGGAACATAAAATGTTCATAGAAAATGAAAGACGATGCAGAGAAGATTACAGGCGGGAGGTTCGACATGTTAAGGAACAAATTGAAAATAAATGTCAACAACAGAAGGAGAACAGTCGCTCACAAGTACGAACTGAGATTGAAGAAGAAAAAGAGGAAGGCATTTTAGATAACATAACTGCCGGATTCAAAAAAATTGGTAAAGGTGTTTTTAATGCTGGTAAATCATTTTTGAAATGGTTTTTAAAATGAAATTTCGAAAAACACTTTCAATTTTTGTGTTTTGGCAAAATGGATAAACACAACACTTTTAAAACTATCTGCATTACTAAACATATCGACTATACATCTACCATCGTATTGTACTCTTTTCCTCTGTAATTAGCACATATCACATATGTGAACTAACCCTGTTTTAGGGTTTATGTTGACAAAAACCTCAAAGGCATATATTGTGGAAAATTAAGCTTTAAAGACATGCCAACGAATTAATCAATACAAACCTTAATGCATAGAAGGTTGGAAAAATCTTCTCTCAAAAATACACTGAGCATAGAAACAACTAACAATATAACAAGAGGCCCAGAGGGCCTGTATCGCTAACCTGGTTTGTAATGCCTTGGAATTTTCTGAATACAAGTTCATTGTTTCTTTTCTGAATTCCCCTATTGGGCCCCACTCTTTCTGCTCCAGGTGGTCAAAGCAAAAATTTATACAAATTCTGTTAACTCCAAGGATGTTTCTTGGCCAAATTTGGTTAAAATGCAAGCAGAACTATATGACTATTGGCGATTTACAGGATTTACCTCTATTTCCCCTATTGGGCCCCGCCCCTCCTGCCCCCGGGGGATCATAGCCAAAATTTAAACATGTTCTGTTTCCCTTTCCCCAAGGATGTTTGTGGCCAAATTTGGTTACAATCCATGCAGAACTCTAGGACAAGTAGTGTTTTATAGGATTTACCTTTATTTGCCCTATTGGACCCCGCCCCTCCTGCCCCTGGGCGGTCAGAGCCAATATTTATACAAGTTCTGTTCCCCTTTACCCAAGGATGTTTGTGGCCAAATTTGGTTACAATCCATGCAGAACTCTATGACTAGTAGCGATTTAAAGGAAATGTTGACGGACGGACGACGGACGGACGGACGGACGACGGACGCCGCGCCATGACATAAACTCACCGGCTCTTCGGGCCAGGTGAGCTAAAAACCAGAAAAATCGTCTTGGAAAATATGCCAACAGTTCCATTTTTAGAAAACAAACATATAAAAACAAGCCAACAAAAAGAGGCCTAAGGGCCTTAACTTCCTTGGCAAAAGTTATATAGGAAATTAATTAGATATGGTGTCATGGTAGCCATCTTCGATTTGGTATCAACCAGAGTTGTAACAACAATTTGTCAAGATTATATCAGGATCATTTCAGGCAAGTTTCACTCAAAATGCACCTGAATAATGCACCTGAATAATTTTAGAAGAAGTTAAAATGTGTTTTCATGATGGCGGCGGCCAACTTGGATAGCTGATCGACCCGAAAAATAACAGCACTTGGCAGGAGATATGCGAACTTGAATTGTTGTGAAGACTTGGATATAGGAATGTAGCGGATTGGACTGGGTCGATCATCGGTTACCAGATTCATGTAGAGCAGTCGGTAGAGCTTCAGATTAGTATTCGGACGTCCGGAGTTTAAATTCCGGTTGTGCGTCCAATTTTTTCCTTTGTTGTTATACAGTATTGTGTGAAGAAAATCTAATTAGATTTATGTGTACGGCAATGGACATTACTAATATCTTAATTAGAGGCTATATGTACCGACATATAATATAAAGAACGTGTTGTGTTAACAAATTTTATAAAAAGTTAAATCAAATGGAATATGAGAATTGTTTCTGTAACATATACAGCTGATAACATTCTTTATTTTGCACGAATAAAGTTATCAAATGAGAAATGATTTTCTCCTTTTTCACACTGCAGTATAATGCATTCATGTGATCCTGAGTGATGGAACGACGTAAACGTGAGAGATTAATATTTATTTTAATTCATAAAACTATTAGCACTGGCAATCAGTGAAAATTCAATTTATGGGCCATGGGGAGGTACTAGCAATCAAGCAAACATGTTTTTAAAATCATTTTCTAAGTGAGGTATCGGTGTTGCTATTAGACCGAGGTTGACAATTCCGTCACATGACAACAAAATTTGGTATATAGCTTCATATCAATGATATCTCAGATGAGTTCGATAATGGTCAAAATCCGTCAATATTTGCAAGAGTTACGAGACTTTAAAATTGTCAAAACAGATAACATTATGGTTTCCGCTCGATAACTGAAATATTTTTCATCAAATTTCAACCAAATTTTATAAAATGTTTTATATTAATGAAATCTCGGTTGAGTTCAATAATGGCAAAATCCGTCAATATTTGTAATCGTCAAAACAGATAAATCCATGGTTTCTGCTCGATTACTTTAGTATTTATTGTCCGATTTCAACCAAATTATGTATATTGCTTTATATCAATGAGATCTCAGATGGGTTTAATACCTCTTAAAATCCACCAATATTTGTAAGAGTTACGGGACCTTAAAAAGGTCAAAACATGGCTTCCGCTTGACAACTTTTGTATTTCTTGTCCGATTTCAACCAAATTTGGTGTATTACGTCATATCAATGAGATCTTAAATGGGTTTGATACTCAAAATCCATCAATATTTGCAAGATTTACAGGACATGATTACTTCACCTTAATATTAACATTATTTAAATTTTCAACTGTAAATAACTATTTTTTGTAATACTGTGCAGGCCACACATCCACTTTCGTGGAATTCTTGTTTTATTATGTCTAGACATTTATTAAAGTTACAGTATATATGCCGTAACAAGCGAAAATTTTTGCAAGCAAATTTTTCTTCATTAATCTATTGAAAACCATAAAGTTTGATGTATTAAGCAGTGAAAATCATTCAAATGGCTTCAGATACCTTATAAACGTTAGTTACAACACAGAAATTATGTAGTGTAAAATTGTTGTTTTTTACGCCTTATGTATGAATAAATAGAAACTTTCCTGCAGAAATTACTAATAACACTATAAGAAAGTGAATTAAAATTGTAGACCACAAATTGACTTCATGATCTGACCGTAGGTACTCATTTCGCTTCACTATAGATTGAAAGTACTGTAATTTTCAAGATGTTGGTAACTTTTGGTGATGAATAACATATTAAAAGCTCATCTTGATTCGTGAACATGATAAATACAAATCATATTTAGGAGGTGTACCATTTTGAGTACTAAAACCTACTGAAACACAGGGCTGGACCGGGCATGCTTCAAGGGCTCTCTATTTATCAATATATGCTCTGCTGACAAGTAAACAAATCATGAAATTAAAACAAACGGGAGGCATCTATGTGTGGAATGTTAAAAGTACAAGAGGTCATTTGGCCTTAACGACCAACTGAAATCATATACAAAAAAAACCCATATAAACAAAACATATTGGTCAAGTCAGTCAGTCAGTCAATCAATTAAAAAAATAACCTTTGAATTGAAGAGTATCTGGTTCCATCAAATTTGTGAATTCAGATGCAGGTTTTTGAAATTTTAGCCATTTTGAATCCTTTTGGCCCCGACCCTCTGGTCACTGGGTGTCGGCAAGGACCTATATGGATATGACGTTAAAATTCAATTTCAGGTTAATAATTATAACCCAGTTTGACTAATATTAGTATGAAAAGTAAGTAAACAATTTTCATAAATATGTTTTTCCTATATAAACTATAGAAAACCATTTTCAGGCGCATTGGACATCAAATCTATGTACAATTGTATCTAAATGAAACAATTGTAGTCATATATAAACTATACAAAAGCGCATGGAACGCAATACTTTATGGTTGCTGACTGAACACCAAACTCCGAATGGTAAATTGGGGACAGTTTTTTTATTTCGTTTGTTGCATTCTTATTTACAGAAATTCAAACCTTGATTTAACTTCATCTACCAGAATCCATTAAGATATAAAAATATATTTCACAAATCCAGCCATATTCAGAATCGTACATTGATTGACCTCAATCGTAATGACTGATGGAAGGGAAGGAAAACTAATTCTAGTGTGCTTGCAAAATTGACATATGTGTCTACATAGGGACACATATATGACTTTAGTGGCGCTAGTTTGGATAACCTTCACCATATCAACCACTTACACTGTATTTAGTGACTGATGTTCTTAAGACTATCCCATGTTCCATGCGTGACGTCATTTGACAAACCAATTACCAGTTGTTACCCCAACACTGTATTTAGGGAACTCTTTCCTGTTCTATACAAATGTATGTTATGACGTTGGTAACCATTTTCAATATTGGCAGTAAGACGATGAATGAAACAACATCATTTTGAAGGTTTGTTAAGTTAGACTACATTCATTGATTTACTTCTACATTATTCAATATCATGTTTCATGATCATAAGCTTTACTGATTTATGACAGGTCTGTTCAATTGACCTTTTAGGTTGTGGTGTGAGTACCGACTGGCATTATCATTATGAGGTAAACGCCACTTTAAGATTAGGAAAGGTTTTATTGGGTACCAAAAATACACATTTTGACCTGTTTCACAAATATTACTGGTTTTTGAAATCCCATTATGCTTTCACCAAACTTTGCTAAAATATACATTGACATCCCTTATGAAAGGTTCTTCATTTGGTTTCTTTCCAATGAAGATAATTACGCAATAATCAATCAGTAAAGGATTCTTAAAATAGAACGGGTTGATTTGCATAGTTAAAAATACCTCGTTTATACCTACATGTATATGTTCGATACCCGGATGGTAAAACGAGCATGGCCGAGAGAGAGGGCAGTTTCGACCAAACGGTGAGTAATACAATGTTATATAATTGTCTTAGTATATTTTTGTTTTAGAAAATCTCAGAAATAAACAGACATAAAAAAGATGTAATATAAAAAATCATATGAACTGATATGGTATGTTTTTTGCGGCTTCATTTTCAAAATATAGTCAAATATGTCCTATTTTACACTGGATGAAACGGGGGGTGGGGTATTGATTTGTTTGTTTGTTTGATTAATTAACGTCCTATTAACAGCTATGGTCATGTAAGGACGGCCTCCCATGTATGCGGTGTGTTGCGTGTATGTTGTGCGAGGTGCGTGTTTCGGGAGACTGCGGTATATTCATGTTCTGTCTTCTTGTATAGTGGAACTGTTGCCCTTTTTATAGTGCTATATCACTGAAGCATGCCGCTGAAGACACCAAGCAACACACCCCACCCGGTCACATTATACTGACAACGGGTGAACCAGTCGTCCCACTCCCTTTTTGCTGAGCGCTGAGCAGGAGCAGAAACTACCACTTTTACAGACTTTGGTGTGTCTCGGCCAGGGGACAGAACCCAGAGCCTTCCTCACAGGGGCGAACGCTCAACTCAAGGCCAAAAGTGAGGCGGTGCCAAGGGAGGCATTAGGAAGGATAAAGTCAGTTAGGAAGAATAGAAAAGATAAGATCCTAAATTTAGTCGCCTTTTACGATCATGCAATAGGGGCAGCAGGTACAATTCTAACGCCCTACCTGCAGGGCACTAGTGGGGTATTGAAATTAAATAGTTCGGCCTATTCATTGATGTGTTAGCATTCGTAAAAATACAAAAAAAAATGTATTTTGTTCTATCGTTTGGTATTTAGGACAAAAATCAACTGGATTGTGACTACATTCACCACAAAATTACAGAAAACATAATTTTCTATCTTCGGTAAGCAAATTTGCAAATATGGTATATTTAAACCTGAAATATCTCAAAAAGTATTTTAAGAACACCGATTTTTATTTTCATATTTGCATTCTGCATAAAAAATGTAGGAAAATAAGACCTGTTAGAAATAAATGACATGTATTTTCCAAAATGTATGGAACTACCTTAAGGATGAAACGAAACTCGGTTTTGAATACCAATAATTTAATTGATGTAGTTGATATTGAGAAAAGACAGAAGAAATCTGCAATGTTTTCACATGTATAAGGTGTATTAATTATAAAATTTAAAGAAACATGGGAGGGAACTCTGTCTAACCTCGTCAGGCTGTATTTGGGTAAAGCTACCGTTGCATGTAACAGTAGCCAATCGTCCGATATCGATATTCATGCGTAACATATTCAATACACAAAAAATAACAAACGAAACAATATTCCATTTTAGCGGCAAATCTTCTCGCATGAAGTTTTCTGCTCAAGAATCAAAATGAAACCATAAAACAGGGTAATTTAAACAAACAAACAAATAAAGAAATCAATCGCATCATAATAGCATCATCATATTTGTTTCTTAATTCCCATTGTTTATGGTGCGGTCTATTGTCCAGGTGCTTGTCTTCTAAGTTTACATACCTCAAAGGTCATTAAGAAGAGTGTTATGTAACGCTACATCTTGTATAGAAGCAAAAGCTGGATTTTTTGTATTTTGAAAACGCATTCTGAATTGTTAAGAAAAAAATCAATCTATAGTACTGCACAATACATAAAAGTCATATTTTTTTATTGCTGACTAGGCAAAGTCATCACAATCAAAATAAGTATGTAAATAATATCAAAAAGATATATTTAAGCTTAGTCAGAGGCATTCTGGAGTATCCATTTGTTTATAAAAACTATTAGCTGACCACTTTCGTTTTCGTCGCGGCCAATGCCAGTGTATGATACGGATTCCAGGTAGATATATTTTACTGGGAAAACTCACTTTAACCGACCTTCAGTCATAGTGTCATAACGTAACACTTAGTTACCGGTAATGTTGTATATTGTATCAGTCCCTGGTAATATTGTATCAGTTCCCGGAATTGATCTGTGACGCGGTTATAAATATAGCTTGCATGTGTTCAGAAATATTTACTACTTGGGCTTTGCCACTTGTTTGGGAATGAACAAAGCATTAATACGTTGGTGAGTATAGATGTATTCTTAGTTAGAGCTTTAGTCGTTTTGAACTTATGAAATATATGGTAGAAGATCTTATTAGAACAAGTGTTGAAATATCATTTCATACATTGTATTATTTTCATTTCAAAAATATATGAAAACATAATTATAGATCTTAAAAAAATATTACATAATGACGATGATACATTGTATCTAAAGAATCAACTATTTTTGGTTTGCTTCCCTTTGGTTCAGAATGCAAAATGTTTCACGACAATTACAATTTTAATGTATCATTGTGTTATAGTTAGTTTATATCAATATATTACGGAAAATATAGGATCCTAGATCGAACATTTTAATAATTTATTCTTTGAACGTTCTTTAGATGAATACCCTTATCAGAAACAGTACACTCTTCGATATACAATAATTACTATCTTTGTAAATAGATCTAAAAATTCGTTGTTTTACTGGTATGTTATAGATAGTATGACACGGATTTAACTTCCTTTAACTACAATTTAAATGAGTTATTTTGATTCACACTATTGCATTTAGATTGTATCAATCCATCTGCGTTTTTATTTGATATTTTATGTAACTTACAGACACGGCACATGTATTTCTTTCGTCACAAACAAGCTCACACGTGTATTTTTTACATTTCTTTCACGTTCGCTTTCCTAATGGTGTTCTTTAATTATTGTAAAATAGTTCTAGTTTGTATATGAGTAAGCGATTTGATTGTTTCGTTATATAGTGACTATAACATTAGATATTCAGTTACTGTTTCTTTAGATGATTTGACTATTATTTTATACGAGGTGAATGTTTCAGTAGAGAAACGACTTCATCATTATACAAGCGACTTGGTCAATATTCGAAGTGATGGCATCATTATGATGTGACTCTTTTATACTAGGTGATTATAACATTATACGAAGTAACTTTCACATTATACGAAGTGACTACATCACTGCACGAAAGAACTTTATTTTCCTCGATGATTTGGTTATTGCACTTCATTGATTAAAACTGCTACTTTTGAATTATGTAAACAAAGGTATATGTAACTTCAAAAGCAATCTCACAGCCGTATTGATTCATGAAAATCGTAATTTACCTTAATGTATTGATCTTATTTATTTCAGATACATTGTAACAAGATGGCATACACAGATAAGTTAAATATTGAGAAAGCCATGAAAATCGTTTCGTGTGACCGGTCTATACGGAAAGGCATCACGTGTTCTAGTTACCAGGATTGTGTTGCTGTTTGTAAGTACGCTTTACATTGTGGCTCAACCTGTCCAACACCTTGTGCTATTATGTGTTTTCTTATGTTTTAGATAGCATGTTAGAATTGTACGTGCTACCTTCATTGAATGTTCAGAGAAAGAACTAAAATTGAGATTTTATTTTTACGTCTTCATAATTTTAATTCTTCATTGTAACGTCTTCCTTGTCTCACTATAAGCTTTGAATGTGGCCGTCTACACTGGGAGGAAGGCTCTTTCTGCTTAGCATCCAGCATAAAAGCTCTTGGTTATGTCATCTAGTCAAGACACATCATAGTCTATAAAAGTGGTGGTTTCTAATCCTGCTTAGCGTTCAGCATAAAGACGACCGATTTGTTCTTTGCCAGGATACTAAGACCGGTTTCAATGTGAGGTTTAATTTGATGTTTATTGTGGTTGGAAACTTCACTCGGATAGCACACTAAAAGGTCAAGGGTCACAGTCTCACAACACGAATTGCCACAGCCTCCCAAAACACACAGACATCATTACGAACAACGCATTGCTTATCGCATACATGTACAGGGGATGACGTCCACATTTGATCCTAGCTGTTAGTAAGACGTACGCGTTAAGTCTAGCAAACCAAACCAAATTCCACATATAATCCCGTCCGGTTGTTACGTGTTTTTGTAATTTTATTTGCATGATAAATATCATACTCAACTTGTCATCACTAATTGTAATCTGTATTTAAACGGCTACTTTAACGTAAACAGCTATCTGTTATAATCATATAATTCAGAAGTATAAAACTATGGTTTTGTGATGAATAATGTCTTAAAATACTTAACTTATGCTTATGCTTTACAACACCTTTGCCTTTCAACTCTCTATGACTATCACCTATATGTTAATATAATTAACAGAATAATGACTCAAATATATATTATATATAATGTTGTATGACCTATGTAGCTGTAAGGAAAACAAAATAAAAAAAGAACATTTTTGTAATTATTAAACTTTTATTATGAAGCAGGTACTTTGACCTCAATTTCTAAAACAAATTATATGGATATTGATATTAACTATGGAATGCTATATTCTTACTACAGGTAAGGGGAGACTAAACATTCAAGAGGAAATCATCACCCTGGTATTAGAAGAGGATGGAACAGAAGTTGACAGCCAAAGCTACTGGTCTTCACTCCAGCCACAAACTGTCCTGATGGTACTGAGACCAGGCGATGTGTGGCAGCCACCTACCTCTGTCCCTGGTAATATCACGACTTTTTAAAACATTTTTCAAGGCGTTTAGTGTAGAATATACTCTAATAACGGCTTTAAAGTAATACGATTTTCTAACTCATTGTGTGTCATTGTGATGAAGCCAAACAAGGGCTTATATGGACATACTATTTGGGTATAAATTGTGTCACCATATTTAAACACCATGGCCTGATACAAGGTCTGTAGCTAATTATATGATTAATAACTTTCATGTTGGTGAACAAGAATGACCTTCACTTTCATTCAATGTCATAAGAGTACAAATTGCTGACTAGATGGAATAGTAAGATGTACGCATGTTGTGTTTCAGAGTTAGGAATAGAGGATTCACAGATTCCAAGACCAGAGAAAACTCAAGAAACTAGATTATGTGACCGACCTGTGAGACAAAAGACCACTAGTTCCAGCTTCGGAGAGAATGTTGGTGTTTGTAAGTATATTACTTATGCTACATATCAGCCATTCATCATATATATGAAATACATGTTTGTTTTTGTCCGTCAAATTGTCTACATATAATCCCCTCTGTCTAGGTATTTGAGTTAACACGTCACTTTGTCTAACCTCAATATCATAGCAAACGGAGATATCGTTAAGAAATATAACTCAATCAAAATGTAAAGTAATATGTTGACTACTGATATGATTCTGCTGAACTATAATACAGTGTATACAGCGTGCGATTGACGCGGAATGCAGTGATTTCCGTGTACACAGTGTTTATATGTCGCGTAATATTTACGCTTTATATATGACCTTGATTGCAATAACAATTATATCAAGCTTGGCTTCCATTAAAAAAAATTATTATGATAGTTTTATAGTCTGATATTATTTCTTACTGACCTAATACTGCTAATAAAATGAGTCTTTATCCTGCTGTAGAGTATTATAATAGCATTATCTAAGACAGTAATTTAATGTTTTGGGTATTTTTGAAGCGTGTGCGCTAGAGATATATAAATTAAATCTGTTAAAGATGCTTCATCGCGGACGATACCCATCATTTAAATAATAACTAATTAATAATCGTTTTTATATGTGTATAACTACACAAAAAATACATATAAAATAAATTGTTTTGATTTCGGAATATGCACAATCAGTACTTTATTCTATGTAGATCATAGTGCTATGAACTTTGTCCGGATGCAATTATTTCTTTTTTAATATTTCTATCTTGATGTAAAATAAGACACTCAAACTTTTCAATGGTGATAATATCTTAAATTAGTAAATTTTGTAACTGAAGAACATACTAGTTCGCCTGCTCTTGTTTTTCAAGAAAAAAACTACTATTTGTCAGCTGTGGAGCATCTTAAAAAATATATATAATTTCTTAGCTACATTGTCAAATTTCCAATTTTCATATATTTGGGAATCGTTCTAAACATGAAGTTGGTGCCTAAAATTGGCAACTGTACATAGTCATTGAAAGTCATTATTAAAATTAGACATGCGTAATATTGTTACCATGAGACTATTGCACTTTATGTAAACGCCGATTTCTTAGTAACATAAAAGGTCAATGTCATTCAAATCAGTGATCATTGAGGGTCAAATATGACCAGTAAACCTTTAGATTATATCTGAAATGTTATTTAAATGTTTACAATGTTTGATTCTTTAAATTCTTATTTTCAGATAAACCTCATCCGAATGCAGAAGAGAATGAGATCCGAATAGTTTTGATTGGTAAAACAGGAGTTGGTAAAAGTGCAACAGGCAACACGGTACTCGGGATAGAGGCGTTCGCGTCAAAACACTCTGTGTACTCAGTCACAAAGAACTGTAGATTGAAACAGAGATATCGCTTTGGGAAGGAGGTAATCGTTGTGGATTCCCCTGGCCTCTTCGATACCAAGATTAGCAATAAGGAGGTGGCGAAGGAAATCACCAAATGTATTGGATTGACGGCTCCAGGACCGCATGCAATAGTACTCGTCCTAAACGTCGGGAGGTTTACTCAAGAAGAGCAGGATACGGTGAAAGCCTTCTCTGAGATATTTGGTGAGGGAATGTACAACCACATGATAGTGCTGTTTACTCACAGGGATGATTTAGATAGGGACGATATAACCATACAAGAATTTCTGGAGGAAGCTTCCCCTCCGTTAAAGGCAGTCCTAGGGAAATGTAATCACAGGTACATTGCGTTTGACAACACCCAGTCCTTCGACATGCGCGATGAAGATGCAAAACTGCTTATTGAAGAAGTTGAAAAAACAACTGCAGCAAATGGAGGAAAATTTTATTCAAATGAGATGTTCGAGGAGGCAGAAGAGGCATACAAGCAAAGACTGGAAGATGCTAAGCGGAAAAAGGAAAAGGAAACTAAGGCCCTGGAAGAAATTGCTGACTTACAGGAGCAGTTGAGGAAACGAGAGATGCTAGAGAGGGAGTACCAAATGGAAATACAAGTACTCCGCTCAAAAGTACGCAAGGAAATTGAGGATGAAAATGACCGAGGCTTCCTTGTCACAATATTTAGAAAAGTTTCGGGGGTAGTAGAAAATTTTATTTCAAAACTGTTTTGAAGATAATTTAATATTTGGTAACCAATACGCGTTCACCTGAAATACACATTTGTCTTTGTATCATCTAATGAAGGACATCAGTATACTATGATACAAGTAACATACATTTAACGTGTTCTTGCAGACGTAGTGATTTATGTATAACGTTACAGTGTATTTCCAGTGTGTATCGCGATATAGACTTCGCAACAATGACTATTGGGATAGTATACCTGTGCTATATTCGAAAACAATTACAATGACTTTAAACATATTTGATCAATTACACAAAATCCTGTGATGTTTAGAGATTATTTCGGAGGATGTTGCTTAAACTAACCACTATCTGCATTTATTTTATGTGTTAACAAATTTGTATGGCGGACATGTATGGATATAAAAAGTGACTTTATCGAATTTTTCCAGTTTACCAGTGACTTTGGATATAGCCGTCTGATTGAACTGCGAGTAGTCACTAGAGAAACTTTGTCATACAACTTCAAAAATGACACTCTCTTTATTAGATTTATACAAAAATAAATAAAAAATAACTGGATAAGTAATCAGACGGATGTATATTGATCGTGCAAAAACTATTGCAATTTTTATGACATTTCAAAATTTTATAAGATTAGAAAATTGCTTGTCAGTTAATTTTCTTAAAAACATTATATATTTTAATTCTTATTTAAACGTTGATCTGGGTTTTATTAGCAAAACCTTAATTTTGTATTAAATGCTCCATGGTATTTAACGATGGAATAAAATTGATGACCCTCCAAACTTGTTAATGTTTCATTTTTTACATTAATTGTGTATAGCTCACACATTTTGCAATCAAGTGTTCTTTCATAACCCATTAAACCCGATCAATAGTGTCACAAATACCTAAATGAAACTAAAATAACATACACACATATGTGGGATAAAGAAGTAATTCCAACCGTGTGGACAAAAACAATTATCAAGACATACAAAACGAATACGATTACATAATATGATAGGAACAGTAACACACACATAACTATAATGGCCCTGCAGGTAGGACGTTAAATTTGTACCTTCTGCCCCTATTGCAGATCGTGAAAGGCGACTAAATTAAGGTTCTTGTCTATTCTTTTTTTCTTTTACTTTCTTCTTCAATGGGGACAACCTACGTCATCGGAAGTGATATCGGGCACACAAAAACAATGACAAAACGCCCGCTTCAAGATGAAAATCGGCTGAAATTATGACATAAAAGCAATGCATCTTCTAAACCTATCGCGCGTCAAAGACAGTGTATTGTTAGAGACTGTGTGAAACTATAAGATATCGTCAAACTAGCTCAGATAATGCAAACACCTCGACACAATATTTTTCGACAGCAGGGATATCGGTCACATTTTATTCAATAAAACGTAACAAGTTGTAAAAAAATAAATTTTGCTGCCACAAAACCGTCCCATTTACTAATATGTAATATATGACTATTGAAAGAAAATATTTCATTCATTATATCTTCCAGTGGAGAAACATAGACGGTGCTTAATTAGAAATTATGAAAGTGATATCGGTCACACTTAGAACTTTAGGGGTAACGGTCACATCCAAAATTACGAAAACTGAATATTACAGCATTGTACAAGTAGTCGTTATTTACGCATTCATGCAACTCCATTGGAAAAGCGCCAATACACTTTTATTGAATTTATCTGATCTTGAAAGATGACTTTTTAACCGATTATCAGCAAATGGTTGGCGAGATATAAAAAAAACCTTTCCCCCATTGTCATCCGTCCGTCTTTTGTTTCTGTTATTTCTCTGAAAGTACTGGAGGGGTTTCATATATAGATCCAGTTATGTATAAAATATTTCGAGATCAATCAGAAATCGAGATGGGAAACAAGAAACATAATTTGTTTCGATACAAATACATGCAAATATTTGCCAGAGAGTATTAAGGATCTATTTTAAATTCCATGTTTAGAAAGTCATCTTTCTTGATTCTAATAGTTGAACTTGCTGCTATGGTTCAAATTCCACATGTGAGCATAGTTATGCATATTTCATTTTGGGACCGGTCCATTGACACAATGGCCAACTGGTAGTCATCTTTGGTTTTCATATAGGAGTTATTACCCATATTTATGTACTTAATGGACCTTCTGGAATTTTATAAGTACTATCTCTCTCTTTACCATTGTTGTGCGTAATGCACCAATTAAAGCACGGTAGTCGACAACTTGAAGTTCGTTGCCATGTAGACATACAATTATCAAATATCTTGTTTGATATAGATATTTTGATATTCATTTATGTCATAGGGTTGTATTTATTAATGCTCATTTTTGGGACAGATAATATTACAAAATAATGAATATTTGGCTATCTTGGAAATGTTTGACTACCACGGTGCTTAATAGCATTCATATACATGTAGATATATTTACTTTTTCACTGCAACTCCACTATTTATACTTACCAAGTGCATTTGACATTCAGGGGTGCATGATCTGCTATCCGCCTATTTTCGTGTAACGTCATAATTTGTGTGCCATCGATCACATTAACTATAGTTGTTTCGTCCTTGACGATATTGCTTTTTGCTTAGGTATGCAAATATCTTTAAATGTTATCATACAATTGTTATCAAATGAAAATGCGTCCAGTTGACAATTAGGGGAGCATGAATGCCAACTGGACATCGGCTAATTCAACATGAAGAGCTAAAGATATTGGACCCACATATCAAATTGACTAATTTGCAAATCCAATGGTAGACGTCACGATATTTCCTGGGCCTCTTGTTATCGAATGATTTGCTTTTATAATTTGTTTGCGTATGATCATTTGTGATATTGTTGTTAAGATATATTCTATTTACCTTTTCAACCGTTATAGTGTGTTTATTTGTATAAAGCAAATTATTGAGTTGAAAATCTTTGGATAAACTATCAGTGAACTGTCATGAAGAACTGTACAAACGCTATCGGCTAAAAACCCTCAGTGATCCTGTCTATCATGTATTCACGTATCTCTGTTGCTTATAGATCAGTGTGGTTTTCCTTTTGTTTACATCGGATGCCTGCACACCTTTAAGTTTTATGTAGTTTCTTATATCTTGTCACTGCGAAGTTTTTAAATTATAATTACTTTAACACAGAAACGTACTTCAAATTAGTACAATGGTACTACATGGAGATGTAATTTGTCTTGGTAAGGGTTGCCCCAGTTCCACTTTGCTTCAGCAAGCATTCCACGCAAAGGCAATGCAAGAACAAATGGGTATGTACAAATACATGTATAGACAAAAACAAAACAATATACAGTGTACGAATAACCAAAGTATTCAACAAAAAAAACAGTTACGATAATAGTTAATGATGTTTCATGTATCTCGGTGGTATTTCCTCTTGAATGATTAGATAAGGAAAAACCAAGATGCAATATTTCAGCAATCTTTACGAAGCGACAAACCATTTCAAAAACTTTGGATATGACCGTTACCATGTGAACGACATGCTTTTCAAAAACAACAAAACGCCAATTATACAGGTACGTCACTTTTGAAGCGGATAAAAATGAACTATAGTTACTACTTGAAATATAAGGTAATTTATATCAGTAAATAACAATAAAGTTACGAAATTTACACTTGACATATTTTCAGTGAATAAATTGTGACCGATAGCCACGCTGTCAAAACAAAAAACGGACGGATGACGAGCAATGGACGAAAGGCGATTTCAATAGCTCGCCAACCATTTGCTGATAGTGGATTAAAAGTCGTCTTTCAAGATCAGATAAATTCAATAAAGGTATTTTTTGCGGCGTATCCACTGGAGTAGCATGCTGCTTAAATAACGACTACATGTACAATGCTGTTATATTCAGTTTTAGTTACTTTGGATGTGACCGTTACCCCTAAAGTTCTAAGTGTGACCAATATCCCTTTTATAATTTCTAATAAAGCAGCGTCTATGTTTGTCCACTAGCAGATATAACGATTGAAATATTTTCTTTCAACATTCATATATTACACTTTAGTAAACGGGACAGTTTTGTGACAGCAAAATTTGTTTATTTTCAACTTATAATGTGTTTGTGAAAAAATGTGACCGATATCCCTGCTGTCGAAAAATATTGTGTCGAGGTGTTTGCATTATTTGAGCTAGTTTGACGATTTCTAATAGTTTCACAGAGTCTCTAACAACACACTGTCTTTGACGCACGATATATTTAGAAGATGCATGGCTTTTATGTGATAATTTCAGCCGCTTTTCATCTTGAAGCGGGCGTTTTTTCATTGTTTTTGTGTGCCCGATATCCCTTCCGATGACGTAGGTTGTCCCCATTGTTCTTCCTAACGTCTCCTTTGACACCACCTCACTTTTAGACTTTGGTTGAGCACTCGCCTCTGTGAGGTTAGCTCTGGGTTCTGTCCCGTGGCCGAAATACACCAAAGTCTATAAAAATGGTAATTTCTGCTCCTGCTTAGCGCCAAGCATACCGAGAGTGGGCTGACTATATAAAGTGACCGGATGGGGTATGTATCTGGGTGTTTTCGGCGACATGCTACAGAAAAGGTGTCAGTCTGTTTGTTTATAAAGAAAAGATGGATATATTGGCCTATGAGTAAACTCGCCCACAGTGGGGCTCTCGCGATTGGTAAGGACGTCCTTCATCAAATGGGTTTGAGAACCAAAATGCAACCAGGCAAACTCGAGTGAACAAAGAAAAATATTTGTAAATATAAAAAAGCGAAGTGATATACAATATGATTTCATGGAAGCAATCATAAAATATGCAATCAAGTGAAAAAAATACTGAGTAAGACAACTCGTCCCAAGTACAGTCCTCCCAGATGACCTGGCTCCGTGATATTGCTCCCAAAGGGCAGCACAGCACCAGCATTTCAATGTCAAACAGACGATATCAAAAACCAAACAACAACCGAACAGTGGTGAAAAAAACTCCACTAATAGCCTTATACAAGAGTTCATATTAGATGTAGAATCGCTCAATTATGCAGTTAAGTGACCAGAACCCTTCACTTGAGCGACGTTTTGTCTCAGTCCAAGTGGGATACTGATCAATGGCAATCACCTGCATGTCCCTCCAACTCGACAGATTGAAATGTTCAGCCGTTGATCCTGATGTTGAGCGGACAGGTGGTTTTTCCAACATATCGCATATTGCATTTTGTCAATCTGATTAAAAAACAGATCCTCATAACAACTCCGTTTAATAAAGGACCTGAATTTTAATCAGATTGATTTTTTTGCACGATTAGAGATAAACAACACTTCTTGACTTGCATGTAAATTATTGTTGGATTTTATAAACTATATTGTCTATTCCGCATTTAAACGTATTTGTTGATTCTGTGAATGGACACAGCTTGCATTCTTTGTGCTACACGCATTGAATGAGGGACAGACGGAGCTTGCTGCTCACCACGAGATCCCTTATATTTTTCGATTCACTATAGGCAAGTAAGACCTTGTCAATTTATCTATCTATCGCAGTTGATTTGTGTCCCCTAGACAAAATGTTGGTTAAGATATCTCACACCATAAATTTACGTAGTAAAATGTGGAAGTACCTAGTTCAGATATCATACATTATATATAACGTACTAAAATGGGGATGAATCTAGTTCAAACATCTCACATTATATATATCGCACTAAAATGTGGAGATATCTAGTGCAGATAAACATACATTTTATATATCGCATTAAAATGTGGAGGTGACTATTTCAGTTTACAAGCATTATAGATATCGCACTAAAATGTGGATGTATTTAGTTCAGATATCGTACATTACAAACAACGCACTAAATGTACATTATAGATAACACACTAACATGTGGAGGAATCTAAATTAGACATCACACATTATAGATTTACGCACTAAAAATGTGGAAGTATCTAGTTCAGACATAACACATTATAGATTTACGCACTAAAATGTGGAAGTATCTAGTTCAGATATCACACATTATTGATTTACGCACTAGAATGTGGAAGTATCTAAATCAGACATAACACATTACTGATTTACGCACTAGAATGTGGGTATATCTAGTTCAGATATCACACATTATAGATTTACGCACTAGAATGTGGAAGTATCTAGTTCAGATATCACACATTATTGATTTACGCACTAGAATGTGGAAGTTTCTAGTTCAGATATCACACATTATAGATTTACGCACTAGAATGTGGAAGTATCTAGTGCAGATAAACATACATTTTATATATCGCATTAAAATGTGGAGGTGACTATTTCAGTTTTCAAGCATTATAGATATCGCACTAAAATGTGGATGTATTTAGTTCAGATATCGTACATTATAAACAACACACTAAATGTACATTATAGATATCACACTAACATGTGGATGAATCTAAATTAGACATCACACATTATTGATTTACGCACTAGAATGTGGAAGTATCTAGTTCAGATATCACACATTATTGATTTACGCACTAGAATGTGGAAGTATCTAGTTCAGACATAACACAGTATAGATTTACGCACTAGAATGTGGAAGTATCTAAATCAGACATAACACATTACTGATTTACGCACTAGAATGTGGAAGTATCTAGTTCAGATATCACACATTATTGATTTACGCACTAGAATGTGGAAGTATCTAGTTCAGACATAACACATTATAGATTTACGCACTAGAATGTGAAAGTATCTAGTTCAGACATAACACATTATAGATTTACGCACTAGAATGTGGAAGTTTCTAGTTCAGACATAACACATTATAGATTTACGCATTAGAATGAGGAAGTATCTAGTTCAGATATCACACATTATAGATTTACGCACTAGAATGTGGAAGTATCTAGTTCAGATATAACACATTATAGATTTACGCACTAGAATGTGGAAATATCTTGTTCAGATATCACACATTATAGATTTACGCACTAGAATGTGGAAGTATCTAGTTCAGATATCACACATTATTGATTTACGCACTAGAATGTGGAAGTATCTAGTTCAGATAACACACATTATTGATTTACGCACTAGAATGTGGAAGTATTTAGTTCAGATATCACACATTATAGATTTACGCACTAGAATGTGGAAGTATCTAGTTCAGATATCACACATTATTGATTTACGCACTAGAATTTGGAAGTATCTAGTTCAGATATCACACATTATTGATTTACGCACTAGAATGTGGAAGTATTATTTACGCACTAGAATGTGGAAGTATCTAGTTCAGATATCACTCATTATAGATTTACGCACTAGAATGTGGAAGTATCTAGTTCAGATATCACACATTATTGATTTACGCACATCTATACCTTTTGATATATTTTTTTTTACAAATTAAAAACAATAAAGTGTAATATTTTGTTTGGTTAGGATTTGAAACATATACCTTTGAACATCATTTTCTCTGTATAAAGTCAACGTTTTAAGTGTCGTTAATTCCCCAATGACGTAATTTTTACCACGGACCGAAACCAGGATATGCAGCTTTTGAGACATTCGACATCAAAACAACCATAAATGGCAATATATAAACTTCTTGAAAATCAGAGGTCATGTATGTTCTTATACAATCTCTTTAAAAAAAAAAAGAAAACGTGTTACAGAATTTCTGAGTATAGATATTTTTCTGAGAATAATTTCTACCCTATCATGTGTTTACTCGCCAGTTAGACATAACTCCCCGGAAGCATTATATACATTCCTTGAATCGATGACGTAAGAGATGCGTGTTTATAAGTATAATTACACTGGCGCTAACAGACATCGGTCGTCGGTAATAAAATCCTGAAATAACAAAATCATCAGGGACAGCAACGTAAAGTGCGCTTGTGTATCAGTGTATGTAAAGTTCTGAGTTATCGTGGGCGATGGTTGCTTAATATATGTTGTATCATAGATGTGTCATATTTCTTTCATCTCGTCCGTGAGGTATACCCCTAAGAGGTGAACTCACTAGTAAAAACCTATGTTCGTATCCAATAAGAACATGGGCCCTTAATAACTCACGTGGTAGCCTTTTTTCCAGTCAATGTTGTATTATGTAGAAAAACAGATAACTTATACGATAATTAAACATTGTACAGTATACATGTGAACCGGCTATCCTTTTGAAAAGAAATTACAAGCACACATATTAATAAGTGGTTCAAAATGCTATAACTTAACATGTACATCAACAAAACATATTGAAATGTAAAAGTTTTGGGTGTTCAGCTTAAACGTATATACCTCGTATAGTGATTTTTTAGGTTCGCTGACTCTACATGTGGCTCTGTCACGAGGTCGAATGCTGGCTACAGATCAATGAAACGACAACACCGTAGGTAACATTCAACATTTTATTATTATGAAGTAGATGAATGAATGAATCACAGAACTTACAACGGAAGGGCTGATGAAATCCTTAATGTAGACTTAGCAGACCTATATTACATGTACACGTACGCCGTGCATAACAACCAACCGGCCAGACCCTGTAATTTATCACATAAAAATACCCTGACTACGAAAGTAGTCAGAACAAACACCTACAGTAGGAGAAAACCACTCAGTCCCCAATAGTACTATACTTATCTACTATATACTGTCAATTTGGATGATGAAATGTAAAAATAACTTGATCCAAAATGTCAGCCAATCAGAATCGTCGCAAGCTCCAACCCGAAGGGATTCCCCGAAGGGAATATCCCGCATTAAAATAATGGAGCCGACGATTACAAAACAAACGTACACTGGAATACAGAGCATCAATACAAAAGAATTTCAAAAATATGCACAATGTTAGTATTTAAAAATACAAATCGTTATATCCTGAAGAACTCGTAAACTTAGATGTAACCATTCCATAACCAATCATATGACAAAGGAGATTAACACTAATTCTGTATTGAATATATTCAGTTGTCGATATAAAATACCTAATAAAATGTTGAATAATATATTAGGTAGTAATTGTGCCCGGTGTCAATCTGATAAAGACACTTTAGTGAACGTAGATGTTTGGTGATTTATTTTCTTTCCTCGAAATCTAGGTATTGTTCAGAACCTAACAATGACAGCTAATAATAATTCAACATAAATATTAATGTCAGTTTAAACACGAATATTGCAAGAAATTTCACCCAAAACGAAGTCTGATTGAAAGGTGCCTAGCAGTTAACGTTACGAAACATGTGCCAAGCAGTTAAGACGCGTGTGCCCACCAGTAAAAAAGCTTGTGCCTAACAGTAAAGACACATTTACATACCAGTAAAGACGCATGTACATTGCAGTAAAGACAGATGTGCCTACTAGTAACGACACATGTGCCTAGCAGTTAAGACACATGTACCTAGCAGTTGAGACACATGTGCCTAGCAGTTAAGACACATGTGCCTAGCAGTTAAGACACATGTGCCTAGCAGTTAATATATAAGGCACAATTGCAGTTAAGACGCGTGTGCCTACTAGTAACGACACATGTGCCTAGCAGTTAAGACACATGTACCTAGCAGTTAAGACACGTGTGCCTAGCAGTTAAGACACATTTGCATACCAGTAAAGACGCATGTTCATTGCAGTTAAGACACATGTACCTAATAGTAACGACACATGTACCTAGCGGTTAAGATACATGTGCCTAGCTGTTAAGAAATATGTGCCTAGCAGTTAAGACACATGTGCCTAGCTGTTAAGACACGTGTGCCTAACAAGGTGCTAACTGATGACCGAACTTAGTAATCAGCAATAATGAATTTGATTATCAATGTAATCAATAATAAATTTATAAATGTTTTAATGCACGAGGTTTATAATGAATGGTGAATTAAATGACCAATATGAAGTTATACTGATGAAGAAATCATGAAGGTGCTAAAAGATACTAAATGATGGCTAAATTTGAATTCAGAAATGACGAAGATGGAATAACAAAATGAAAACTAAATTTATTTATAAAGCCATGGCCAATTTATTTCAAATCCTTGTACTAAAATGATAAAATGCAAAAACTAAGATTGGCGATATACTTGCATCGATAACATGTATCATGCAATTGTTTTCGCACAATCTGCTTTTTTTAAATACGTGGTACAGAGTTTCCAAGTATAGATATTTTACTCAGAATAATTGCCACCCTATCACGTGTTTACTCGACAGGCAGATAAAACTCTCCGAAAACATAAAATCGATGATGTAAGAGATGCGTGTTTATAAGTATCAATACACAGGCGCTAACAGACATTGGTCGTCGGTAATGGATTCTGGGAATAACAATACGGACATCAATGATGCGCTTGTGTATAAGTGTATGTATAGTTTTGAGTTTAACGTGGTCGATGATTGTGTAGAATGGAATGTCACTCCAAAGTTTGACTTAAAAGTGGACTGGCCTGATTGTTAGTGCGGGCTGTTTACATGATTTCACTAGAAAATGTACCACCTATGATATCTGTGATCGCAAAGTTCACAAAGGAATGAGGTAACGGTAAATGCCATCCCATTTGGGGCAGTTAGCAGGTACTGACAGCTTGTCGGTGGTTTTCTCCGAGTACATAGTTTCCTCCACCAATATACCCAAACGTCCTTACATGACCCTGACTGTTATTAGGACATTAAACTAATAAAGCCCAATTTCAAGAGTGTGGTAACAGTAAAGACACGTGTGTCTGATAGTAAAGGCGCATGTGTCTAACAGTAAAGACACATGTGCCTAACAGTAAAGACAGGTGCGTCTCACAGTAAAGACACACTTTCCTTACAGTAATGACACATGTGTCTGACAGTAAATGCACGTGTGCTTTACTGTAAAGACACATTTGCATAACAGTAAAGACACATGTGCCTAACAGTAAAGACACAATTGCCTAACAGTACAGACACACGTGTCACATAGAATATTGAATACCTTTTTGGTAAAAATGATGATACGTTTAGCGAATATTCCACTGAAGGGTTACGACGAACGTTAGATAAATACATGTATATTATGTAGGTGTTATCAGTTGATGCGTCCATTACCCCATGCCAATCAAAGGCTGTTACATGCGTTCTGTCTAAACGGACGTATATAGTAGTCTTTCGATAAGAATTCCTATTTAGCATATTACTTTCATTTTCCTTTCATTGTAATAATCGACATAAATACACTCCGCTTATTTCAACGAAAACAACACTAATTTCCAAGAATCACTAGATATTTTTTCTTTAAATTCTTTACTCTCAAATGCAGTTTCATTTTACCAGATATTCCCAAAGTTGGGTGAGTATATTTACTGTAGACGGTATAAATGTTGTGTTGCATTCTTGTATGTATTAATGCTCGTCTTTCTAATGTTTATTTTAAAAGTATTGTTTTCCTTGTCAATGACGGTTATTCTGATAAACATTTAATAAACAATTAAGCTATATTTGTTTCTGATATCTGTAAAAATATTTCTATACTAAATGCATGTAATAAAATATAAAGATATTTGAAATATTATAATGTTTTTAGTTGATAATACGTTATTATATTATTATGAAATGAAGTTTAATGATTTAGCGCTCTTATAATAAACATCGATATGATGATCACGTAAACTAACTGAACACACCTCCCTCCTATAGTAACGACAACTGGTTAACCTAACACGGACCTCCAAAGATGATTAGAGTTACGGCAATGCCACCATGGACAACAAAGGGCGCTCTAACAAAATACTTTGAAAATGAACGGAAAAGTGGAGGTGGCAACATCGAAAAGATGGATTTTTATGGAAATCAGGCTGTTATAACGTTTGAAAACCCTGAAGGTAGGCGGCGTTATTAGCTAAAATAAAGTCTTAGCTGTGATGCATATGAATACTCATGTTAGTGAAATTAGAACCTTGCCAATCCAAATCAGAAATACAAAATATCACCTCATCACTTACAGATGTAAAACTCAGTCAAAACCCAAAACGTACATACCTGGATCTAAAGAGGTTCTCAAGCAGTTGACTGTTGTATTTGTAACATGTTTATCCAACTCGAATTTTCGAACGACGTAAGCTTTAGCATATGTCATTTTAAGATTTGATAATTAATCAGCAAGTTATATGTTTAAATAACAGTCACGCGTTGGAGAACATCGATATTGATCTGCCGTTTCTAGTCGCATTCTAAATGATACATATTGAATCATAATATCTTTCCGTCGTAATATAGAATACCCTAATACAGAAGTAATAGTCTGTTCTTTCTACTGTATGTAAGCAGCAAATCGTTATAAATGCATTTTAACAGACAATGCTATATAAAATGTAGTCCACATTTGAAAACCAATCGCAATCATGCGAGGTTATCCCGAGATACTCTGGCCCTGACACCAGACTTAGACATTATGACAGATAGGTGTCTGGTTTAGGGCCAGAGCGCAGTAGTACTCAAAAACATGGAATAAGCAGACACCGTTTGGTATCGGGCCAGGTCATCTCCGATTCAGACTGACCACCGAGAAGCACCACTAACCTTAGTTTATTCAACAAATGAATATTATATCTACCCAAATATAGCAACCTGTCGAGATTAAATGTGATTTTCATACTACTAGAAAATGGCGACGACGACGAGGGAAATTTAAAGTTGCGGAAAAGAAACTACTGTGTTGATACAATAGAACGTGCATGCGCGATGAAATGGATGGCTATGAGTAGATAAATTATTCAGTTGTTGAAAAGACCAAGGTAAGTGGCGATTCTCGGTGGTAATATTATGTAAGTAGTCTGAATCGGAGATGACCTGGCCCGATACCAAATGGTTTCGGCTTATTCCATGTTTTCGAGTACTACTGCGCTCTGGCCCTAAACCAGACATCTATATGTCATAATATCCAAGTCTGGTATCAGGGCCAGAAATTCTCAGGCTAATGCGAGGTTAAAATGACCAATGAAATTCTATAATTACTAATGGTAAAACGTGTCTTTGTATAAATGTAGTAAATGTTCTTGTTTTAGTGATCGAAACAGTGCTGGCCAGAGGTCATCGTTTACTAGGAGCTGATTTGGAAGTTAAGGAATTTACCCAATCATCGCCAACAATACCGCATCCGATGTCTACTTTATCCCAAGCAAAAGGTAATGGAAGACCTTACTTTGTAACTGGGCCCAGTTTCATCGATATTCCTTAGAATTAAGGAATCCCCTTAGTTAAAATTCTCCTTAGGAAAGCATAACAAAATTTAAGAATGGCTCCTATACATACTAATTATATAATACTATTATTATTATTATTATTATAGTGAATTTTTCCTTAATTTTTGTTAATGTTTTCCTATGGGGAAATTTACGTTAAGGAATTCCTTAGAGTTAAGGAATGTTCATGAAACTGGGCCCTGATAACGGGGTGAATCATGTTCGCTTTAGACATTACCATCATAATCTCACTCTGTACACTCATGACACATCATTACCATCATAATCTCACTCTGTACACTCATGACACATCATTACCATCATAATCTCCCTCTGTACACTCATGACACATCATTACCATCATAATCTCACTCTGTACACTCATGACACATCATTACCATCATAATCTCACTCTGTACACTCATGACACATCATTACCATCATAATCTCACTCTGTACACTCATGACACATCATTACCATCATAATCTCACTCTGTACACTCATGACACATCATTACCATCATAATCTCACTCTGTACACTCATGACACATCATTACCATCATAATCTCACTCTGTACACTCATGACACATCATTACCATCATAATCTCACTCTGTACACTCATGACACATCATTACCATCATAATCTCACTCTGTACACTCATGACACATCATTACCATCATAATCTCACTCTGTACACTCATGACACATCATTACCATCATAATCTCACTCTGTACACTCATGACACATCATTACCATCATAATCTCACTCTGTACACTCATGACACATCATTACCATCATAATCTCACTCTGTACACTCATGACACATCATTACCATCATAATCTCACTCTGTACACTCATGACACATCATTACCATCATAATCTCACTCTGTACACTCATGACACATCATTACCATCATAATCTCACTCTGTACACTCATGACACATCATTACCATCATAATCTCACTCTGTACACTCATGACACATCATTACCATCATAATCTCACTCTGTACACTCATGACACATCATTACCATCATAATCTCACTCTGTACACTCATGACACATCATTACCATCATAATCTCACTCTGTACACTCATGACACATCATTACCATCATAATCTCACTCTGTACACTCATGACACATCATTACCATCATAATCTCACTCTGTACACTCATGACACATCATTACCATCATAATCTCACTCTGTACACTCATGACACATCATTACCATCATAATCTCACTCTGTACACTCATGACACATCATTACCATCATAATCTCACTCTGTACACTCATGACACATCATTACCATCATAATCTCACTCTGTACACTCATGACACATCATTACCATCATAATCTCACTCTGTACACTCATGACACATCATTACCATCATAATCTCACTCTGTACACTCATGACACATCATTACCATCATAATCTCACTCTGTACACTCATGACACATCATTACCATCATAATCTCACTCTGTACACTCATGACACATCATTACCATCATAATCTCACTCTGTACACTCATGACATATCATTACCATCATAATCTCACTCTGTACACTCATGACACATCATTACCATCATAATCTCACTCTGTACACTCATCACACATCATTACCATCATAATCTCACTCTGTACACTCATGACACATTATTGTCACTTAAGAGGCCGTGCCAATAAGCATCGAGCTTCGTACACTATATTAGTGGAAAGTGTGAAAATCACAGAAGTTGATAATTGTTTGTTTATTTGTTACATATAAAGAACTAATCATAAAAAGTTGGTTGATATGAAAAAATATTTTGTGTATCCATGGCAACCGGGGGTATACACAATTATGTATGTGAAAAAATGCATGAATCTAAAAATAACGAAATTTCTTAAAATTTTTGCCATGTTTCATAATGCACAACATTTTAAATTGATTAAATCCTTATAGGCGTGTGAAAAAATAACAAAAAATATGTTTTCATAATTTTCTTAAGATCCAAGAGGCTGGAAACCCCCAAAATATTAGTTAAAATATGTTGAAATGTTGCTAAAAGTAATGAAAAAATTCTCAAAATCCATACATTGCTTGATAATGTTATTAATACTAAAACAATAAGCATTAATTGGTTAAAAATAATCAATAATAAAATTGGGTAGAAAAATGAAATTGAAAGAATAAATTATATATATTCCCTGTGAATTTCCTGAAATTTGGCATAATTTAGCATTTGGATTATCTCCCTTGCCAGTGATTGATATGTTTTTGGCCTTAATATGTGTGGAGGAATGGAGAAGAAGTGACAGGATTACTTTTGGTAAGATTTTTTATTATGCAAATGTTTTAATGAGACAAAATTGAATGAATTCCAACAAAAATCACTTCATATTTTCTATTCTATTGCTTGTGTCATTCTTGTTGGTAGGCCTAACAGTTGTAACCTGTTATGTTGTACTTGATTGAAATACTTATTTTCATAACATAACCTTATAGCTATATCTAGTTTGATGAGAGAACATTAACCAGTGGCAGAATCAAAGACAAGTCCGGTGTGGCTGGGGGGGGGGGGGTTGTATGATTGTTAAAACTTTTTCAACCCTTCTGGATCCATCACTAAGATAACGATACAAAAGACTGACACCCCAGTGCTTAAACCAATATGTGTGTAAAACACCAACCTGGAAACAGTCGGCACAGTCTGTATTACTTAAGTGTCAATGTTTCTTGAACAGTAAAACAAGGATGAATCAATCAAATCATCGGATAAGTCAAATATTTTGCCTGGTCCCACTGACTTCGACTGATCCTTGTTTTACTGCAATTCATATCATTTAATTGTTCCGCCATAAAACATACACAAATGTGTACATATGTGTGTGTGTGTGTTTTTAATGTAGTGTCCCTCTGACCATCCTTACAAACTTTTCTGTCTCTAATTCTGATTCTATTAAGCTTAATTTGTTAAAATGTTGACTCTGAAACTTGTGCTGCCTATGGCAACATTATCTGTATCATTTAATTTTGCAAACATACATTCTGTTTTAGAAATCAATTAGTAGTAAATTTTAAATATTTTTTTCTATTTTAACTTCTAGAATGACATCTGCATTAAAAGACTCAGTGGATCAGGTATTGCTGATGGACCAATTGTCAAGGTGTACCAAGTTAAGATAGTTCCACAAAACACCAGTGCAAGACCCATAGTAATTGTACATACCATCGAAGGCGCTTGTTCTATACTTAAAATACATCGAGTTCTGTCTAGCAGACATTTTATCAATCGTACTTTCACCAAGCAATTGATATGAAGCTGGATACTCTTAATATTAGTGTAACGTCCTTTTAACAGCCAGAGTCGTGTAAGGACGTGCAAGGTCTGTAGGTGGAGGAAAGCCGGCCTACTTGGAGAAAAACCACCAACCAGCAGGCAACTGCCCCACATGGGATTCGAACCAGCATCCAAGAGGTGGAGGGCTTGTGGTAATATGTCGGGACATCTTAACCACTATGCAGACTTTAGTTGTGAACTGACCATCACAGTTTGGTGAAGTGTATGATATCAAAAGACCAAAGTGATGCTTATTAATTCAGATAAATTAATTAGCCTAAAGTGTGTTGGTTTTAATTTCAGTTTGGAACAGAAACATTCACAAAATGAGTCTACAGAGATCTGTTATCAAGCCATATGGACATAACATTTTAGTTGAATTTTTTTAATGAGGACATCAAATGTTGTGAAAGGATGTGTAATAAAGATATTTCAGTCTGGTGAGGGTATGTTGAATAATGGCATACAAGTTTATAGTGTGATGACTGATGTAATAAGTGTATGTTTACAGTCAAGTAATTATGGCTGATGAGAAGCAAAAGCTTTAGTGTGATGAGGGCATACATTTACACTCTGATGACTGATGTCTCAGTAATGATGAGAGCATAAGATTATAGTGTGATGACTGTTAAGGGCATATGTTTACAGGGTGATGATTGATGAGGGCATAAGTTTATAGTTTGATGACTGATGAGGGCATAAGTTTGTAGTGTGATGATTGATGAGGGCATATGTTTATAGTGTGATGATTTTTTTTTATTTATATAAGCTGAATAAAAGTTGACAAAAGAATTTCTATTGATGCAGTTTTGTCTCTATATCTGCCTTTTCCCTCAAATCCATTTACATACAGTATATATTATATGGTTTGGTGAAAGGAATTAACTGTATTTTTGGTGTCAAATAATGTCACAGTTCACATATTATAGTGACAATATAATTATTTCTATTTGAAAGAGGAGGCAGTATAAATATAAGCAATAATAAGCTGTTGCTAAGGAAAAAATAATGTTGCTAGGGACATTTTCAATGACAAATGGTCCTAAAATTTCACTTTTTATATAATTAATTAATTTTAAGCATACTCAATAAGCTTCCAGCAGTGATATTTATTTTTTGAATGAAACAAATACAACATTGAAAGAATAACAAACAGAAATGACCCTATTTTTCTAGTAAAAATGTGTAAAAATGACCTAATTTCAGTCATCCAATAAGAAAACATATTAAACTTTCTACCCAATTTATAAGGCATTCATTTGTGTATTATGGTGACAATGTGCACTCATATACAGCTTAAATAGTTTAAAATAATAGTGTTACTTTATATTTGAAACATTTCATTTTATTTAACGTCACTTTGACAAAAAAGAAACAGTAGGCTAGCGTGGCTACAATGTAAATCTTACAGCGTTTGTGGATACAATGTTTCGTTTAGTAGATGAAATTCAAGAAATATTGCACAAAAACATCATTAACATGCTTCTGAAACATATAATTAATGATTTGAATTGAATATGTTTGACATTGTGTGTAAAAAATCTATTTTTGTCTTTCGCCGTCGAAAACCGATGAAACCGCGGTACCACTGGGTTGCGAGCAGCTATCGTGATTTTTTGGTGTTTTTTTTCCTATTCATTAAAAAAGCGATCTTTGAAGACTTGACTTCAGACTATCTCTAGTCCAAAAGGTCTCGGCAATATCATTCATTTTATATATATATATATTTGAGTTGAAAGTTACTAAATCATTAGATTTACATAGATTTCTTAGGGTTTTTGACTTCCTTCAAACGTTCTTATACCTGAAATTAGAAAGTTTTCAAAATTACAACATTTAATTTGAACTATTGGCAATGTTTATCAACGTTAAAATATCGCAAACACAACAAGAAATTGTATCTGTCGGCATTGAATGTTTACAACGGAAAGAACCGAGTGCATCATTGAGTTCGGAATCGAGGTCGCTGAAAATCTCATCCGGCTAATGGATATAGATGTAATAACACCACTAAGAGGCAACTTATATTTATCGGTTACATTGGCCTGATTAAGCGTAATAGCCGATACATTTACAGCGTATCTCAGGTGGCGTAGAAAGAAACGTAATGGGGGGGGGTGGGTGCAAAGGTCCTCAAATTTGGACCCCCTCCTCGCCCCGCACCCGCAGGAGGAGATTGATTCTTTAATTCAACACACAACCATATATCTTTATAAACTTTTTTCATATATCGTTGAGTAGAATCCTTGTACACATTTATAGACAGTGGCGTCGATAAACGGAAACTAATGAATACGCAAATTGCCATGCTAGCGCACAAGGTGCGATATTTTGGTGTTGGGGGGGGGGGGGGGCGACAATCTCCTACGAGAAAAAAATATTACGATTTAGAATTTTACGATGCATTTATGAAAATGTGGGAGCGCCTGATGGCGCGAGATTTGGGTGTTTGAGGAGGTCCGAGGTCTCCCCCGGGTAAAATATTAGATTTAGAATGGCTGTGATGAGTTTTTCGATATATTTTAATGATTTTAAAGCGTTCTTAACATGATATTTTTTATTTAAATTTACCTGCATTAAGAATTGGTAATTGTGAATGCCGTCATATCTATGCTAACTCGATCTGAACATACTGGCTTCACACCATCGGTACATTGTTGTTTAACACAAAATAATAATGAATTAATTGTTTTGCTAAGTCATATATAACAGATGAATTTTTTAAGAGACATTTTTTTTTAAATAGTACGTAGAACCCCTGATTGACATTTTAAGTCTAGTTCACGAAAATGTGCAGGAGGACCCTTTTTTCTTTCAAATGTGCAATTTTAGAACATTTCAGTCGGAAAACAAGAAATGTATGCCTCGTCCTTGCCCCCCCCCCCTGACCCCCTCCAATCCGCCCACCTCCACATCCGCTTCCTACGCCCCTGTATCTACATTGCCAAATAAAACAGCATAGTTCTATGAAGCTTTAGAGTATTTGATGGAAATATGACAAGAAGTGGAGGGTATTTTCACCCGTTAATTATGTATATATATTATATATGAATACGGGTTGTACATGTACATTATTAAGCAAACATATATGTACATAGGTCTACAATGTTATATGTAAGGTATATTTTTGCTTTGAATACATAAAAGTACACATAAAATTTATAATATATAGTTAGGCTGATTTTTTTTAAGTAAATCGGGTGTAAAAAAGTTATATAACTAGTGACATATAGGGGGAATGTCCATTAGACGGATAGAGACTATAACTAGGTATATATAGGGAATGCCCATTAGACGGATAGACACTATAACTAAGGATATATAGGGAATTTCCATTAGACGGATATATATTATAGCTAGGGCTATATAAGGAAAGTCCATTAGACGGACAAAGACTATAACTAGAGATATATAGGGAATGCCCATTAGACGGATAGACATTATAACTAAGGATATACAATGTATATGGAATGTAAATATTGATATAATGATAAAAGAAATACGCGTACTTAACTTAGTCCGCTAAACATGCCTATAATATTAGTTTTTACGTTTTTTTCCTTTATTATAAAGTCTATATATTAGGCCATTTTTTAAAAAGCCTAATAATATTTGGCAGTTTTTAACGAAATAGTACATAATATCATGACAAATGAAAATAAAATAATGGTAGAAGCAAGTATAAACCATATAATATAATGAAAACCTTCTTTATGGCTACAAAAACTGTACAGTATAGGATTATTTACACTTAGAAACTCTTTCACAAAACTTTTTGCATACGTTTCAACGTTTATTAGATTAACACAGTAATCAGGAACTGTAGTCGATAAATTTGTGTTTTCAGTCGATAGTAGATATGTCCATTAGACAGATGATTATTTCCTTCGATCGGATGTTTGGAATGTTCACGCGTCGCGCATGCACATAGGGGTTGTTTACACTCGCCGAAGATAATAATATGAAATAGTGACTAGGTCGGTCCTATTTTATTTTCAGTTTTTTCTCATTTTGACAAAATTGTTATACAACTTTTAAATATTGTTATTAACAAAGTACACAACTTTTACAATTAATTTTAGTCCTATAACTCTTTTAATCTTTTATTACATGATTTTTTAGCGATTTAGTCCCTTTGAATGCATCAAATCGGATCTGTTCCCGACATCGACTGTGCATTGTAGTAACGTTAGCCTACCTGTACCTGCAGTTATCGTGATTTTTCATGCATTAGTAGAATTTTATGATGCATACGCAGTAGAAAGATTAATCTAAACAAGATTGTTTTGTACAATTTCTCATTGCATATAACTTTGATATTCCATGGTATAAAATGAAAACTGTCGTTTTCTCCGTATCAACGTAACACGAGCCTGTGCTTCGTATCAGGGGGTGTCTTCACCGACGTTCGAGCATATCAGAAAAAAAATCAATAAAATAACAAACAAAGATTATCGTATACCAGGTATATTAAAGAAAACAAAAAAATTTGTGATTTGTGACCAATGGTGTTATTATTCATTTTTTCACTTTTCTTCATGCTGCATGCACATTACATTTTAAAATTTTTTATTTTTCCTATTAGGAAATACTCAATAATACATCATCACAAAAATAACATGTTATCTGCTTATTATAAAAAAAACCCACTGTATATAAAAAAACAGAAATCTGGCTTAGTGTTAACGTGCAGATCTTCTGATCTTTGATTCTCACCACCGGCGCAATTTTTTTTAATATATCATGCAAACATGCCTATTCAAACTATTCACAATATCTGGCAAGGGCTAAATGTACATGTAGCTTTATTACTACAGAATAAATAATTATATATCTGAGGATTTTCATCGGATATATACGTGTCTTAACAGCTAGGCACATGTGTCTTAACTGCTAGGCACATAATTTCTTAACAGCTAGGCACATGTATCTTAACCGCTAGTACATGTGTCGTTACTATAGGTACATGTGTCTTAACTGCAATGAACATGCGTCTTTACTGGTATGCAATGTGTCTTAACTGCTGGCACACGTGTCTTAACTGCTAGGTACATGTTGTCTTAACTGCTAGGCACATGTGTCGTTACTAGTAGGCACACGCGTACTTAACTGCAATTTGTGCCTTATATATTAACTGCTAGGCACATGTGTCTTAACTGCTAGGCACATTGTGTCTCAACTGCTAGGTAAATGTGTCTTAACTGTAGGCACATGTGTCGTTACTAGTAGGCACATCTGTCTTTACTGCAATGTACATGCGTCTTTACTGGTATGTAAATGTGTCTTTACTTGTTGGGCACAAGCTTTTTTACTGGTGGGCACACGCGTCTTAACTGCTTGGCCAATTGTTTCGTAACGTTAACTGCTAGGCACCTTTCAATCAGACTTCGTTTTGGGTGAAATTTCTTGCAATATTCGTGTTTAAACTGAAAAAAAAACTATATAATTTGTTTTTAATTTGTAAAAAATATATATATCAAAAGGTATAGATGTGCGTAAATCAATAATGTGTGATATCTGAACTAGATACTTCCACATTCTAGTGCGTAAATCTATAATGTGTGATATCTGAACTAGATACTTCCACATTCTAGTGCGTAAATCTGTAATGTGTGATATCTGAACTAGATACTTCCACATTCTAGTGCGTAAATCTATAATGTGTGATATCTGAACTAGATACTTCCACATTCTAGTGCGTAATTCTATAATGTAAGATATCTGAACTAGATACTTCCACATTCTAGTGCGTAAATCTATAATGTGTGATATCTGAACTAGATACTTCCACATTCTAGTGCATAAATCTATAATGTGTTATGTCTGAACTAGATACTTCCACATTCTAATGCGTAAATCTATAATGTGTGATATCTCAACTAGATACTTCCACATTCTAGTGCGTAAATCTATAATGTGTGATATCTGAACTAGATACTTCCACATTCTAGTGCGTAAATCTATAATGTGTGATATCTGAACTAGATACTTCCACATTCTAGTGCGTAAATTCTATAAATGTGTGATATTCTGAACTAGATACTTCCACATTCCTAGTGCGTAATTCTATAATGTAAGAATATCTGAACTAGATTTCCACATTCTAGTGCGCGTAAAATCTAAATGTGATTGATGTCTGAACTAGATACTTCCACATTCTAGTGCATAAATCTATAATGTGTTATGTCTGAACTAGATACTTCCACATTCTAATGCGTAAATCTATAATGTGTGATATCTGAACTAGATACTTCCACATTCTAGTGCGTGAATCTATAATGTGTGATATCTGAACTAGATACTTCCACATTCTAGTGCGTAAATCTATAATGTGTGATATCTGAACTAGATACTTCCACATTCTAGTGCGTAAATTGATAATTTGTGATATCTGAACTAGATACTTCCACATTCTAGTGCGTAAATCAATAATGTGTGATATCTGAACTAGATACTTCCACATTCTAGTGCGTAAATCAATAATGTGTGATATCTGACTGGATATCCACATTCTGTGCGTAAATTATAATGTGTGATTCTGAACTAGATACTTCCACATTCGAGTGCGTAAATCTATAATGTGTGATATCTGAACTAGATACTTCCACATTCTAGTGCGTAAATCTATAATGTTGTGATATCTGAAACTAGATACTTCCACATTCTAGTGGTAAATCTATAATGTGTGTATCTGAAACTAGATATTCCACATTCTAGTGCGTAAATCTATAATGTGTGATATCTGAAACTAGATACTTCCACATTCTAGTGCGTAATCAGTAATGTGTGATATCTGAACTAGATACTTTCCACATTCTAGTGCGTAAATCTATAATGTGTGATATCTGAACTAGATACTTTCCACATTCTAGTGCGTAAATAAATAATGTGTGATATCTGAACTAGATACTTCCACATTCTAGTGCGTAAATCAATAATGTGTGGTATTCTGAACTAGATACTTCCACATTCTAGTGCGTAAATCTATAATGTGTGATATCTGAACTAGATACTTCCACATTCTAGTGCGTAAATCAATTAATGTGTGATATCTGAACTAGATACTTCCACAATTCTAGTGCGTAAATCAATAATGTGTGATATCTGAACTAGATATCTTTCCACATTCTAGTGTGCGTAAATCAATATTGTGTGATATCTGAACTAGATATTCCACATTCTAGTGCGTAAATCTATAATGTGTGATATCTGAACTAAGATACTTCACATTCTAGTGCGTAAATCTATAATGTGTGATATTCTGAAACTTGGATACTTCCAACATTCTAGCTAGCGTAAATCAATAATGTGTGATATCTGAACTAGATAACTTCCACATTCTAGTGCGTAAGATCAACAATGTGTGATATCTGAACTAGATACTTCCACATTCTAGTGCGTAAATCTATAATGTGTTATGTCTGAACTAGATACTTCCACATTTTAGTGCGTAAATCTATAATGTGGTGATATCTGAACTAGATACTTCACATTCTAGTGCGTAAATCTATAATGTGTGATGTTAATTTAGTTCATCCACATGTTTAGTGTGATATATATAATGTACATTTAGTGCGTTGTTGTAATGTCAATATCTGAACTAAATACATCCACATTTTAGTGCGATATCTATAATGTTGTAAACTGAAATAGTCACTCCACATTTTAATGCGATATATAAAATGTATGTTTATCTGCTAGATACTTCCACATTCTAGTGCGTAAATCAATAATGTGTGATATCTTAACTAGATACTTCCACATTCTAGTGCGTAAATCTATAATGTGTGATATCTGAACTAGATACTTCCACATTCTAGTGCGTAAATCAATAATGTGTGATATCTGAACTAAGATTACTTTCCACATTCTAGTGCGTAAATCAATAATGTGTGATATCTGAACTAGATACTTCCACATTCTAGTGCGTAAATTCTATAATGGTGTGATATCTGAACTAGATACTTCCACATTCTATGGCGTAAATCAATAATGTGTGATATCTGAACTAGATACTTCCACATTCTAGTGCGTAAATCAATAATGTGTGATATCTGAACTAGATACTTCAACATTCTAGTGGCGTAAATCAATATTGTGTGATATTTGAACTAGATACTTCCACATTCTTAGTGCGTAATCTATAATGTGTGATAATCTGAACTAGATACTTCCACATTCTAGTGCGGTAAATCTATATGTGTGATATCTGAACTTGTAACTTCCACATTCTAGTGCGTAAATCAAATAATGTGTGATATCTGAACTAGATACTTCCACATTCTAGTGCGTAAATCACAATGTGTGATATCTGAACTAGATACTTCCTTTCTAGTGCGTAAATCTATAATGTGTTATGTCTGAACTAGATACTTCCACATTTTAGTGCGTAAATCTATAATGTTGTGATATCTGAATAGAATACTTCCACATTCTAGTGGTAAATCTATAATGTGTGATGTCTAATTTAGATTCATCCACATGTTAGTGTGATATCTATAATGTACAATTTAGTGCGTTGTTTGTAATGTACGAATATCTGAAACTAAATACATCCACATTTTAGTGCGATATCTATAATGCTTGTAAACTGAATAGTCACCTCCACATTTTAATCGATATATAAATGTATGTTTATCTGCACTAAGATACTTCCACATTCTAGTGCGTAAATCATAATGTGTGATATCTTAACTAGATACTTCCACATTCTAGTGCGGTAAATGAAATAATGTGTGTAATCTGAACTAGATACTTCCACATTTAGTGCGTAAATCTATAATGTGTTATGTCTGAACTAGATACTTCCACATTTTTAGTGCGTAAATCTATAATGTGTTTATGTCTGAACTAGATCTTTCCACATTCTAGTGCGTAAATCAATAATGTGTGATCTCTGAACTAGATATTTCCACATACTAGTGGCGTAAATCAATAATGTGTGGATATCTGAATAGATACTTCCACATTTTGTGCGTAAATCTATAATGTGAATATCTGAACTAGATACTTCCACATTCTAGTGCGTAAATCATAATGTGTGATGTCTAAATTTAGATTCATCCACATGTTAGTGTGATATCTAAATGTACATTTAGTGTGTTGTTTATAATGTACGATATATGAACTAAATTACATCCACATTTTAGTGCGATATCTATAATGCTTGAAACTGAAAAAAGGTCACCGCAGTCGCTAACATTTTAAATGCGATATATATAGAATGGTATGTTTAACTCTGCCTAGATACTTCCACATTCTAGTGCGTAATCTATTAATGTGTGATAATCCGAACTAGAAACATACCACATTCTAGTGCGTAAATCAATAATGTGTGATATCTGAGACCTAGATACTTCACACTTCTAGTGCGTAAAATCAATAATGTGGTGAAATCTGACGATAGATACTTCCACATTCTAGTGGCGATTAATCTATAATGTGTGATATCTGAATGATATACCCGACATTCGTATCGTGCGTAAATCAGTAAATGTGTTATGTCTGATTTAGAATACCTTCCACATTCTATGTGCGTAAATCAATAATGTGTGATATCTGCACTAGATACTCCACATTTTAGTGGACGTTAAATCTATAAGGTTGTTATGTCTGAACTAGACATACTTCCACATTTTTAGTGCGTAAAAATCTATAATGTGTGGATGTTCTAATTTAGATCTCCACATGTTTAGGTGTGTTATCTATATGTAACATTTAGTGCGTTGGTTTTATGTACGATAAGTCGAACTAAGATAACTCCACATTTTAGTGCTATAATTATAATGCTTGTTAAACTGAAATTAGTCACTCTCCACATTTAAGCGGATATATAAAATGGTATGTTTTATTGCACTAAGATATCTCCACTTGTTAAGGTGCGACTATTATATAATTGAGATGTTTGAACTAGATTCATCCACATTTTATTTACGTTAATCTATGAGTGTAATGATTTCA
>SAYR01036890.1:33895-80380 GCA_004382745.1 Argopecten irradians irradians | reverse complement strand
ATACAGAACAGAATGAAACAAAAACATGCAATATAAACCATTATATTTGCCATCAGGCCCCCCCTTGAAGTCAGTCAGTGATTTTATAAATTGACTTTTAAATCTATGAAGATTATTTGGTTACATCAAAATCTGTGGAATTTCAGGAAGTAAGATTTTGAAATTGTTATCCATTTTTGACCCCTTTTTGGCCAATCCCTCTGGGCCCTGGGGGTCAGCCAGGACCAATTTGGATATTATATGATGTTAAAATGCTATCTCAGGCTAATTAATTCTAACCCAGATTGACTAATTTCCTATGGAAAACTAAAGCCAAAATAATGTTCCTAAATGTGTTTTTCCCTATATAAACATATAGCTAAACTTGACCCCCTCCCCAGAAGGAAACATGAACCCCAGGGTTAATATTATTCACAATTTTTGTAAAGGGACTGAAGACCTTTTCCATTCTATGCAGAGTTATTTGATTCCACCAGTTCCAGGAATTTCAGGAAGAAGATTTTTGAGTTTTAGCCTTATTTGGACCCGTTTTGGCCCCCGCCCCTATAGCTAAGGCCCCTGGGAATCAGTCATGGAAAATGTAATTAAGATCAATGGCCATCACATAGGATATATTCTGACAACAATTGACTATAAATTTCTATGTTATAATGACTAAATAAATGCCTCAAAAATGTGTTTTCCCTAACATTAACTACAGAAAACTTAACCCCCTCCCCGGGGGAAAACCCGAGACCCATAGGGTGATGTAATTCACAATTTTCATTAAAAACACCTTAAGACCTGTTCCATCTATGGAAGATTATTTGATTCTACCAAATTATCCAAGTATTAAGAAGATTTTTAAAGTTTTAGGCCTATTTGCCCCTTTTGGCCCCACACCTCTGCCCACAGAGGGGGTTGACTAGGACCACATAGATATTAATATAATGTCATCTCACTGCTAATAATCTAAACAAGTTTGGACTCATTTTCCTATGAAAAATTGAAGCAAAAATTGCTCATAATGTGTTCTTCTCTTATATAAGCTATAGTAAACTTGACCCCCTCCCAGGGGGAAACGTTGAGACCCCAGGGTCATTATAACTTCACAATTTTCATTTAAAAACACCTTCTTAAGACCTTCCATCTGATGTAAGGGTATTGTGATTCTATCGTTCCAAAATTTCAGAAGAAGATTTTTGAAATTATAGGCCTATTTGACCCTTTGACCCCGCCCCCTAAGGCCCCTGAGGGATCAGTCATTGGGAAAATTGGTTAGAGGATTCAATGGCCAATCTCATACTATAATTCTGACAATATTTGATTCATTTCCTATTACAAATGATCAAAATAATACTCAAAAAGTGTTTTATCCCTATTTATTAAACTATAGTAACTTAACCCCCTCCCCAAGGGGGAAGCCTGAGAACCCTAGGGTCATATAATTCACAATTTTTTGTAAAGGGAACCTTAGGACCCTTTCCTATCTTATGAAGAGTATTTAATTCCATCACATCTGTGAAGTGGAAGAAGAAGATTTTTTTGAAATTTTAGTCCAATTTTACCCCTTTGGCCCTCCCATAGCTCCCGGGGGTTGGGGACCATATATTTCACAATTTTGATGGCCTTATGCTCCTAAAAGGTTTGGTTGCAAAATTTTCATGAAATTGCGTTCAGCGGTTTGGAGAAGAAGTCGAAAATTGTAAATCTGTTTACGGACATACGACCCGCAAGACGCCACGACGGACGACGCACGACGGACAAAAGGAGATAGAATAGGTTCACTTGAGACTTTCGTCTCAGGTGACCTAATAAAAAAAATGGCGGCCTGTCGCCATCTTGTTCACCTATCTGTTCCAAAAAATGCAAATGCAAAACTAAGGACCCTAGGGAACCTGCACCATGAAACGTGAGGACAGATCCCTTCAATTACTTTCTGAGGAAATAGCATGAACAAACTTCAATTATCAAAATCCAAGATTGGAAATCTAATCGGCCATCTGTTCACCGGTTTGTCCCAAAAAAAACAAAAATTGCAATAGCAACTAAGGCCTAGAAGAGCATGGAATATTGGAATTTGAGACAGATAGCTTAAGTACTTTCTGAGAAAAAAAATAAAAGAACATAAAAAAAAAAAAAAATCTAAAAATAAAAAGAAAAGAAAATAAAATAGTAGTAACAATCTTAAACTATCAAAATTCCAAGATGGCGGTCTGTTCGTCCATCTTGTCACTGATCGGTTCCAAAATGCCAATATGCACAACAAAAGGCCCTAGAGGAAACCTACACAAAATTGGTCAACGTATTACATTTATTACTATATTGTACGCGTTAAAGTAGAGAAAGCGGTAAATAAAAATACTGCCTAAAAAACAGTACTAGCAAAGTAGCAAACTTTGAATCCTGTAATTTCCATTTTTCATCATTTGATTTGTAACCTGTTATAAATATCTTCACTGACCCCCAACCCCACCCCACCACCCCCCCAAACCCACCCCCAACACCAACCCCCCCACCCACCACCCCAAACCCCCACAAACACTTTTGTTGAACATGATATTTATTTCTACTGGTATCTCACACAGGAAGGCTCACGATAAAATCGTTATATGAAAAGTTTAAGATCGTGTAGTAATAAATACAATACACAATACGATTGGTTGTCTTCATATGATATACTGGGCTGTCTAGCACAACTCATGTATCTGGGATATAATTCAAGACAACGGCAAAATAAGTTTCATTACGTCCACTTTCTATCAAATATAATAGCACATGTTGTCTCAAAGAATCTACAAGATTTCCTACGATCGCGTAGTAATGAATACAATACACTTTTCTTTGTGAAATTTGTCTTTTACGATTGGTTGTCTTCATATGATATTACTGGGCTGTCTAGACACACTCATGTATCTGGGATATAATTTCCTAATAAAGACCTATTGTAATATTAAACGAGCTACCAGATTTACTCCGATATGCCTGCCTTTTTTCTTCCTCAATTTCTCTTCGGTTTTGTTCACGAAGTGAATATAACTTGCCCGATACCTTTTCTCAAGTTCTTCTAGCATTTCATTTTGCTGACGTAAATGTGATATTTCTCTGGTGGCTTTTTCTATTTCACGATTCTTTTCGTCCACAACTTCTTTGATTCGTCGTTGATACTCTTTTTCTGCCTGTACTAACATATCATCATTTGTATAATAATTTCCTTCGTGTGCCGATATGATTTTTTTCGACTTCTTTTTATCAAATTCATTGCATTCTTTTCTCGGAATTCATCCGACTGGGTGTTGTCAAATGCAAGGCATCTGTGTCCGCATTTCTCAAGGATGTCCTTCAGCTCCGGTGTGTCTTCCACACATTCCTGTAGAGTCCTTTTTAAATCATCCCCACGGGTGAACACCACTATCATATGATTGAACATGCCTTGCCCAAATATCTCAGAAAAAGACGTAACTGTATCCTGCTCTTCTTTAGTAAACCTCCCAAAAGATATTACCAGTATAATGGCATGCGGCCCGGCAAACACAGCTCGATACATTTCGTAGCTTCCTTCATTGTCTCCTCATTGCTGATGCTGGTATCAAATAAACCCGGGGTGTCCACAACAATGATATCCTTCCCAAAGCGCTGTGCTCTTTTGAAGCAGCACTTCTTGGTGATTGACCTCATAAGACAGTTTCGACGAGAAGGCCTTCCTTCCGAGTATGGTGTTCCCTGTAGCACTTTTTCCAGAACAAGTTTTCCCAATTAATACAAGTCGGACTTCTTTCGCCGATCCAAGCATGGTATGTTGATCTGCTAAATTAAACAGAAAGCTAATTGACAATAAAGCAAATTTTGAATTATTTAAAAAAAAGTTTAGTCTATCTCTGTTGGTTTGATAAACGTTGTATATTGAAGACAACGAAGATGCTGTATTTCTGTAAGATCAAGCATAGTTTACTTATATTCCAAACACATATTTATATATATTTTTACTGTGATATCTAAGGTTTTATGGGATATATAGCTTACTTAATTTTTCATTTTACTTGTTCGATCGCAAATATGTTGCATTTGTTAAAAACATCCTAATTTTCTTCATAATATGCCCCTATGTTTGAAACGAAATTAGTAAACGAGGAATAATTAAAGTAAGCAGGTATCATGGCAGATTATATTCAGAATTATGATGAATAGCGCTTGTATTCCATGCTTCGTTAATATTTCCACTCAATGAAACATAAATGTTATTCATCAAGGAACAGATGATAACCTCTATATAGTTTTTTCTGGACATAATGTAAGGAGAATCTTCTTTTGTGTTTGTAAGGAATTGATTTTTTTTCTTCAAAATTACGAAATCAATAACCCACAAATTTTTAGGCTTAACTTATCTATTCCCATTTGTCGTCAAAGAGAAAATGGCTTAAACTAATTAACGTATTTATTAACAACATACACTAATTATACTGAACTTTTTCAGTTTATTTCTACAGAGTTGATGTTACAAGAACTCTAAGGTGTAACACTTTCCCCATGAACTTAAATGTTAAAGCATAACAGATTATAATCACAACTGTGCGTGTGTTGGTGATATTTGTTATTACTGGTGTTCAGTTGATATCTGATAGAAATGTATTGAACATCTGCCTTTTCATTGCATTGAACTTCTTATGTGTTTCATCATAAAAGGTGACAGCATGTTTTTTCCCTCATAAATATCGAGATAACATTCCGTAATTTCACCCAGGGATTTTGAACCATGTAATGCTACACATATTAAGTCCTAATCTTTGGTTTGAAGATAATGTAATTAGACGTAATAAATAAAATTGATGAAACATGTACCAAAACGTTGAACTGTTTATATCATTTTTCCTACATTAGAAATGACGTTTTTTTACAACAGCTATTAGCTGTCGCCGAAGGTGTCCAAAATGATTAAGAGGCCGTGCCAATAAGCATCAAGCTTTAGGTGGAAAGTGAAAAAAATAGAAATTCAAAATATATACTTTTAAAGTAACCCCCTTTGGATAAGAAACAAATTCCATAAAGAATTAAGTGCTTGGAGGCCATTTTTTACTGATTTGGCATGGAAATTGGTTGCCATGGCAACAAGGTCTCATAATTGGAAAAATGTTTGAAAAAAGAAGGATATTTGTATTGGAAAATTCAAGCATTTATAAAAATGACATTTGTATGAAAAACAATTATATATCATAATATGAAGTATATTTTATTAAAATAAATCATCAATAAACCAATCCAAAAGATATAGGATGGTTGCTATGGTAACAGTAAATAGCCACATTCCTGACTTTCCAAAAATTGGACGAAAAATGTGTACTTTTTGTTGAAAAAATTATGGAAAATCCCGTACATTTGCCATGCAATTTAATATTACTGAGGATCATTAATGGATGTTTAAGTAATGAAAGAAAAAATAAAATGGCGCCCTATTCAATCCTTCAAAACCTCAGCTTGCAAGGTCGAATCACCCGGGCACATAAAGGGCTAAAAAGTGACGTCATTGGAATGTTCGGGATCAAATCGTCAAATTTAGAAATGGCAATCAGAATAAAGAAATTAATAATTTATTTACTCACATCGCAATATTTTCATATCGCAACTGTTACAGGAAATTTTTATTACCTGGTATCGAGTTCTATGCCTGATTAATCTCGATATTAGTACTGAAAATATCTGGTTTATTGATATTGTTCCGCTACTTTTGTTGAGTTTGAATTCGCAAATTCGAAGGGCGTCAGAACGCTTTTTTTCAACCGGAATCAACACCGTAGAGATAAAGACCTTCCAAGTCAATTTTTGCATCGGGGAACAGGGACATAAAAAGTTGATTTTCTCAAAAAGTGAGAAAAATAAAATACATTAATTTTGCTGGAACACTATAAAAATCATTCTGATTTCGGAACAGTTGGAATCATGAAGATACCTCTAACAGTATTTTTATTATTATTAGTATATATTATGTAAGTAAATTATTATAGTGAATTTTTCCTTAACTTTTGTTAATGTTTTCCTATGGGGAAATTTACGTTAAGGAATTCCTTAGAGTTAAGGAATGTTCATGAAACTGGGCCCTGATAACGGGGTGAATCATGTTCGCTTTAGACATAGCATTACCATCATAATCTCACTCTGTACACTCATCACACATTATTGTCACTTAATCATTTTGGACTGTACACTCATGACACATTATTGTCACTTAATCAATTTGGACTGTACACTCATGACACAGTATTGTCACTTAATCATTTTGGACACCTTCGGCGACAGCTAATAGCTGTTGTAAAAAACGTCATTTCTAATATAGGAAAAATGATATAAACAGTTCAACGTTTTGGTACATGTTTCATCAATTTTATTTATTACGTCTAATTACATTATCTTCAAACCAAAGATTAGGACTTAATATGTGTAGCATTACATGGTTCAAAATCCCTGGGTGAAATTACGGAATGTTATCTCGATATTTATGAGGGAAAAAACATGCTGTCACCTTTTATGATGAAACACATAAGAAGTTCAATGCAATGAAAAGGCAGATGTTCAATACATTTCTATCAGATATCAACTGAACACCAGTAATAACAAATATCACCAACACACGCACAGTTGTGATTATAATCTGTTATGCTTTACATTTAAGTTCATGGGGAAAGTGTTACACCTTAGAGTTCTTTGTAACATCAACTCTGTAGAAATAAACTGAAAAAGTTCAGTATAATTAGTGTAATGTTAATAAATACGTTAATTAGTTTAAGCCATTTTCTCTTTGACGACAAATGGGAATAGATAAGTTAAGCCTAAAAATTTGTGGGTTATTGATTTCGTAATTTTGAAGAAAAAAAATCAATTCCTTACAAACACAAAAGAAGATTCTCCTTACATTATGTCCAGAAAAAAACTATATAGAGGTTATCATCTGTTCCTTGATGAATAACAGTTATGTTTCATTGAGTGGAAATTTTAACGAAGCATGGAATACAAGCGCTATTCATCAATAATCTGAATATAATCTGCCAAGATACCTGCTTACTTTAATTATTCCTCGTTTACTAATTTCGTTTCAAACATAGGGTGCATATTATGAAGAAAATTAGGATGTTTTTAACAAATGCAACATATTTGCGATCGAACAAGTAAAATGAAAAATTAAGTAAGCTATCTATCCCAATAAAACCTTAGATATCACAGTAAAAATATAATAAATATGTGTTTGGAATATAAGTAAACTATGCTTGATCTTACAGAAATACAGCATCTTCGTTGTCTTCAATATACAACGTTTATCAAACCAACAGAGATAGACTTAACTTTTTTTTAAATAATTCAAAATTTGCTTTATTGTCAATTAGCTTTCTGTTTAATTTAGCAGATCAACATACCATGCTTGGATCGGCGAAAGAAGTCCGACTTGTATTAATTGGGAAAACTGGTTCTGGAAAAAGTGCTACAGGGAACACCATACTCGGAAGGAAGGCCTTCTCGTCGAAACTGTCTATGAGGTCAATCACCAAGAAGTGCTGCTTCAAAAGAGCACAGCGCTTTGGGAAGGATATCATTGTTGTGGACACCCCGGGTTTATTTGATACCAGCATCAGCAATGAGGAGACAATGAAGGAAGCTACGAAATGTATCGAGCTGTGTTTGCCGGGACCGCATGCCATTATACTGGTAATATCTTTTGGGAGGTTTACTAAAGAAGAGCAGGATACAGTTACGTCTTTTTCTGAGATATTTGGGCAAGGCATGTTCAATCATATGATAGTGGTGTTCACCCGTGGGGATGATTTAAAAAGGACTCTACAGGAATGTGTGGAAGACACACCGGAGCTGAAGGACATCCTTGAGAAATGCGGACACAGATGCCTTGCATTTGACAACACCCAGTCGGATGAATTCCGAGAAAAAGATGCAATGAATTTGATAAAAGAAGTCGAAAAAATCATATCGGCACACGAAGGAAATTATTATACAAATGATATGTTAGTACAGGCAGAAAAAGAGTATCAACGACGAATCAAAGAAGTTGTGGACGAAAAGAATCGTGAAATAGAAAAAGCCACCAGAGAAATATCACATTTACGTCAGCAAAATGAAATGCTAGAAGAACTTGAGAAAAGGTATCGGGCAAAGTTATATTCACTTCGTGAACAAAACCGAAGAGAAATTGAGGAAGAAAAAAGGCAGGCATATCGGAGTAAATCTGGTAGCTCGTGTAATATACAATAGGTCTTATATAGGAATTATATCCCAGATACATGAGTGTGTCTAGACAGCCCAGTATATCATATGAAGACAACCAATCGTAAAAGACAAATTTCACAAAGAAAAGTGTATTGTATTCATTACTACGCGATCGTAGGAAATCTTGTAGATCTTTAGGACAACATGTGCTATTATATTTGATAGAAAGTGGACGTAATGAAACTTATTTTGGCCGTTGTCTTGAATTATATCCCAGATACATGAGTGTGTCAAGACAGCCCAGTATATCATATGAAGACAACCAATCGTATTGTGTATTGTATTTATTACTACACGATCTTAAACTTTTCATATAACGATTTTATCGTGAGCCTTCCTGTGTGAGATACCAGTAGAAATAAATATCATGTTCAACAAAATGTGTTTGTTTCAAGAATTGGACTGCATTATATATTTATTTAATGTCGCGGTATTGCAAGTTACATTCGAAATGATTTTGTATGTAGGAAATGACGCACATCAAGATCGTTGCCAAAGTAATCAAGAAGTACTTTTTTGTTTTTGAATATGTGTTTAGCTACGTTATGTTTAAATGAGCAAATCTTACCTGATACATTTGGAACACTAGTCAATGGAATGCAACAGATCAGCTCTGTATTCAAGTATAAATAAATCGTCTACTTCTGATGACAGTATGTAAAGGGAACCCAAGAAAGTGGGGTAATGCTGACACATAAGATTGATACCTTGATGTGTGACGAATCTACGTTTTATTCAAAAATAAATAATCAGTATATAAAATACATTTCCTTTCTCTTATTGTACGTACTCTGTCTCACTAAAAGTTCCAAGAGAGACCAACATCTTCATTATCTAAAATATCTCAAACGACAGCTATCATTTCCCTGCAGGGCGATTATCAAAAGTCAGCGTCCAATGCCACTGACAGTCTAAATCCGTGGATATCATATATTTACATTGTTGCGTCACCGATAGCAGTTTTTAACCTAAATTTCATCATTTAGATAATACAGACATATGCTAACATGGCCTTTGGATTAGGTCATTTGTATATATATATAAACACTTATGCGGCCACATAATTATGTGATTTCCGCCGTTAACATTAAACACTCAATGACGAAAAGGAAAGTATTTCATTCAGAATCTTACAGGCCACATTAATGAGAGTTTTGATCTCTGTGACCTTAAACGTAGGCTAACTTCTCACCCTAGCATGCTACAAATACAAGCTCTACTAGTTATTAATAAGTCAAATTCATCTTTTTAATTTGTATTTATTTATTTCTTTATCAACTTATTTACAAGCACACATTTATTAGTCCCCTGCAGTATATGAGAAAATAAGCTTGGGATTAAATTTGGGGTCGAATGATCAACTACAAAGGTCAATGTTACTAAAAATAGATTTTCCACACAAATTTTAGCTTCCAGATTATAACTTAAGAACGCATTAACGAAATTTGTTCAAACTTCATACAATTGTAACATAGCAGAAACATGCTTCGGATTGGATTTGTGGTCAAAAGGCCAATTGCCTAGGTCCCGCTACTAAAAATAGATTGTTTCACATAATATTATTTCCAGACGATAACTTGAAAAAAAACATCAACGGATTTTGATCAAATATCACACAAAAGAAGCATATGAGAAAATACAGCTTGGGATTGGATTTGTGGTCAAAAGGCCAAATGCATAGGTCACGCTACTAAAAATAGATTGTTTCACAAATTTTAGTTTCCGAATGATAACTTGAGTATACATCAACGGAATTTGTTCAAACTGCACACAATGCTAACATTGGAGATAAAATAGCTCGAGATTGAATTTGGGGTCAAAAGGTCAACTAGGAAGGTCACTGTTACTAAAGATTAGTTTGTTTCACAAATTTTCGTTTCCGGACAATAACCTGAAAACACATCAAAAAATCTGTTCAAACTCCATACAATGATAGCATAACTAAGCAATGACAACTTACTATAGGCTAGAAAATGTAATTGACGGCATGGGACGTGTGTTACTTGAAACACTTACTGTAAGATTGTTTCCCTAGCAGTTTTGGAGATCTACCAGGTTTGGGAGCCCTGGGGTCAGCCCATACATACCATATACAATGAATTGCACCACGGCGGAAACAGAGAAGGTTCGCTGCGAATGAAGTTCCGCGGCGGGAGATTGTAACACCGTTCCGAAAGTTTCTTTGATGTGGTTACAGACCCCGTAACAGGTAACCTTCACCTCGTCACCGACATTCTATCGAGAATTGAAAGCCACTCCCAATTACAACTGCAAATCCATGGCGCCTTTTGATTGGTCAGTCATATTTTAAACTTGTGCTGCTGAACCTTTGATTGACATGAAGCTCACTTGAATATTGTAACATTTTTAAAATCAAAATCGCTTGCATGTACATGCATGTGCCGTACAAGTACAATTCGATATATTAAAACCTCGGCAAAGTTAAGGTATGAATATTCACATTCAAAAATTGAACTATTGATATATCACCAATGATTTATAAGTGAGACTACATCCTTGATAATCACATATTTTAAGACTCTTTCATATGTGTATAACTGTATATGAAGGATAGGGATATTCTACACGAGGATCACAAAATGTAAAAGCCGAGGCTTGCCGAGGCTCGTACCGTGACGTTTTATTGCATTTTACCATTATGAATTTCCACCATCTTGAAATAAATTCGAAAAAAACCGCGACTGCCAAGTCAATTCTACATATATGAAAATTGCGTGATATTTTCAACACAAATTCCGTTGTTGTATCATTTACTTATAAAGTAAACCCAGCCAAGTTTCTGAAAACAAAAGTTTGGATTTTACCGGGAAAATAGTAGTGAAAATGTATGCATTACCTGTATATTTCAAGTTCATTTATGAATATTCATAAGCCATATATGTATCAACAAAACCTATTTACAATGTGTTACATAAGGTCATCATGTAAAAAACAAGCGAAGAAAGAATAACGAAAAATAAGTAAATTCTCGACAGAGATAACTGATGCTACATGATGACATTATCGAATACATATGATGGTATCCATTTATCAATTTAGTTACATGTACATACATGTAGTTACATATGCATGTGCATATATGGTATGCATGTTACGTACAATGTACATTTAACTGAGTATTTTAATAAGTCCACCAAACAATATTTACGGAGGTACAATGTAATTAAGAATTACATAGAGGGTACATCCCTACTTTTTAAAATATAAAAAAATCGATTTATATAGTAATATTTCGGTATGAAGGTTTGTCGCAAAGCTAGTATTGGCTCTTTTTTACAAATATAAAAATAGTGAGGCTCGTATCCAGCACAATCAATAAAAAAGGGACATAATATGTCCAAGCGTTTTGGTTCCCCGTTTTTGAAGGGTACATTCCCGGAATATCGATGATCGGAGTCTATGGTATGCAGGTACATGCAGCTACTGTACGTATGGATGTTATTTGACTTAACAGTACACAACCTTTTTTCAATGCAGAAAATACAGAAGTAAACATGCTTATGAGCAGAAATTTCAATGTAGTATTTAAGTACATCTGATTGTGTGTCAACTGATTTTAAATAAAGAGTATATACTGCTGCTGTCGGACACCTTCACCAGATAAACGACCAATCAGAATGCACGGGGAGGGCTTTCAACTAAAACCACAAACAAACCATTACTTGTACTTTGTTCACGGTTACTTCAAAGGAACGTGGCGATCAGTAGAAAGATCGAAAGGAAGGCAGTGCGTTTCCGCCGTGGTGCAATTCATTGTATAGACTCATGCGGTCACATTAAACATTTACTCATCACTTTTAACTGATTCATTTATAATTTTGCATATCTTACATTCACTTTCACGCAATATCTAATAATTTTAATTGGCGCTTTTCCATATATTTGACATACAATGTGCTTTATTTTATAGCAACAATACATAGGCCCAGAAGCAACACGAAGCACTATCTTGTGTCACTAACTTCAATATAGGTAGTCGAACGAAATCAGTACATAATGCAATATTACATATCTTGTTTATTAAACTGTTTTCATAAGGAGTTTCAAAGTAATGGACAATTGAAGCAAGATAATTTGTAATAACTGTATTAATAGATATTAAAGGGCTTAAAGATGGTTTACATAAAGACATCTGTCCATTCATACCATACTTTAAATATAAACACTGCAGTCTTGCCTAGTTTATGTGGACCAATTTTTCAATTATGTATTGTTTCTAAATATTGTAATAGTTTGCAAGAATGATTGAATACTTCACTGATTCTGTATCGTTAGCTATCCACTGATAGTCCAGACAAAACATTTGTAACATCAAGCGTAAACCTTTCGATAGTTAATGCGGTATCCAATGCGTTAGTTTACTCCTTTTTCTTCTATTTCTGATAATTCCAAAAACATGTTAACCAGGAAAATTACATTTGTGATTTTATATCTTTTCTAGTTCTATAACGCATTTTAATATGGTATAAATCTGTCCTTACATGACCCCGGCTGTTAATAGGACGTAAATTAATCAAATAAAGCACTGCAGCTGAATTTAGAGGACCAGAGATTTAGCATCTGTTATATTGTTTCAGTTTTGTATTACAGTTACAATTAGTTTACTTGTGCTTTTCTAACCTGGTAACTTTTAACATCAACTTTTTAAGACTATTAATTATTTCAAGTTCTTTTATTAAGTCCGTCTGTTTGCTAAATTAGTTTTTGTAAACTGTGAATATCTCTTTTTCAAAAATTCTTCTTGCTCTATTAGAATTGTTTCGTCATTTCTTTGACGTTTGCAGTTGCGTTATATAATTATCAAACTCAAAGCTATTAAATTATTCTTATATTTCACTTTGTCCTTGAAAGGATACTATCTTTTGTAACTCACGTTGTTTTTATCACAATTTTAGACTATTGGACTCATGTAACAATTCATGAAGGTCAAGGTCGTATATTTTAACGTATTATACCTTAGATGGGAAATCTGCATTCTGATTGGTTGACAGACGTTTGACATTTCACACTGTCACCACACGGCAGTGAGCATTAGAAAAATAAGAGACATTAAACCCCTGATGACGGGTGATAAACATACATTGCAGGTAGTATTTATATTATGATAGCTCTTTATCCCAGCATGCTACATGTATATATTAGCAACAAGTCATTTATTTTATTATTATTGATTTTTTTTTATTTTTTTTTTATATTTTTTTTTATTTTCGATACTCTGATCTGGATGAAAGTCGAGTTCTTCATTTGAATAAGTGTTGTACGACCTAATAGCAGGTTGTTATTGCAAAATATCATTTTAACACACTTTGTAGTCACTATAATGTCAGTACATTTCGGTTATTGAGAAAACGTCGTTTGAATAGAAATTAAGTTGCTTTCGATGACAGGCGAAGTATGCTGACTGCCGGTGTACAGATCACCCTGACCCTCTATATCAGATATCCTACTCCTTTCAGAATATATAATTATTTCAAAACAGATGTTACTATCCAGTAGCACAGTGTTCAGGAACAAAACAGAGTGACCGCAATTAACATTACTTCACATATTAGATAATGTATATATGTATGTCTTATTTGCATAGGCCCTGTAACACTTACATATCCAAAGCTTTGTAATTCATGTAAACAAGAGGAACAAATATCCTGTGGACTCAAGCATACATCTTTTATGCTGCCAATTAATAATAATTTTTTCACCTTCATCTTTTTTTTTTAAATCTATCTTACTAACAAATTATGATATTTAAGGTATTCACACTTGTTTCCATAATTATTTCTCCGTAGTTATGATTAATGGAGTGGACAGATAAAAGTTGCCTTATACATATCAGAGAGAGAGTGAGGGACACAATAGTATCATTTGTAAAATCATTTATTAAAGCACCCAGGCAAGATCTTCCCAAACCTACACATAAAACGATTAGGCCGCCGAATGGGAAATGTCACAATCAATAAAGGAAGAAATTCCGGACTCGAACAGATATTCCCTGTTACATGACAATCGGTGTATTTTCTATACTCTAAACAATGTATGGATACATTAAAAACAAATCGTTTATCCATATAGGGATTGGATTTCGCTTTTATGATAACCATGCTTGTATGGAGCAATTCCTCTAAGAATAACGCGCCCCATATTGAATATATTCTTAGAGGAATTGCTCCATACAAGCATGGTTAACATAAAAACGAAATTCAATCTCTATATTTACACTCACACGACTTTTTATTTATATTTTATGCAATAAAATCGTCATTTGAAAGTGACGTAATTATTCAATAAAAGTCGGTCAAAAGTGGGAGGAGCTTACTCAATTGAACAGCGAATGATGACGCTGCACGTAAGGTAGAATTATTCATCCGCGACGACAAAAAAGTTCATTATTTTAGTGTAAAATAAACATGACAAACAAAGTAAATTTCAGAGATAATTTTATTTAATCAGATCAGAACTTTAAGTAGGTATTAAATTTTGCAAAAAGTTCATATATAGCGTAATAATATAAAGTATTTGTTCTCGGCCACATGTGTGAACTCGGTGACCGGTATTGTGCAGCGAGGCGAGGCTGACGCACGGTTACACAGTGGAGTTTTCCGAAGTTGTCAAAACACAAGTGTTCAAGTAGCTAAATTTGTTTGAGATTGTCGTCTGACTTGACGATATTACATCCTTCGGAGCAATGTGATTATATAATCTACGCTTTTATCCATCGCCATCTAGGCTATAGATGGAACAACTTCACTTGTGTTCGATGGATACAATGTATTTGTGGTGACGCGTAACTGTCAACACGTGGATGATTAAATTCTCAAAGAACAAAGACAAGAGGATATGTTTATAACTGACCTCTATCAGAAGGTTTCACGCCCGTCCACCCAAAAGACTCGATCGTATGACGAACACAGACACAGAGGTAATGTTTACATTTGACACCCATCATTTTTAACAAAAATGAAAGCACGTCGTCCTGGTCGGGATATTTTTCCGTTTCTTTATACAATTGTTAATTTAAAAATTGTTTGAATCATATATAAATATAAAACATGTATTTATTGTTTACATTTTTCCAAAATTCTATGAAAAACAACAATATACACGTAATGTTGCATCAAAATGTAAACAAAGCCATGTGTTTGTTTAAAAAAAGTAGTCCTTTTACGTTGCATAGAACATTTTCTTACGCAAGTTCAAAGTTCAATGTTACCATGCAGTTATGGTAAACAAAATCGTCTAGTATTAGCGTATAGTGACCAAGCATAGCAAGTGTAAATATAGTTCCATGTGTCCATTCTTCAAGTCAACCAAACAGTTTATAGAAATGTAAATTTCAGTGGGAAACTCTTTTATTTCAAATATTCGTTTTTTCGAGATTGAGGCCATTCGATGAAATGATTTATACGACTGTCATCATATTTCAAATAGTTATAGAGTAATACCATTGTACGTCCCTGATCAACGCGGAGGACCTTTACATTGTTTGACTCCTAATGTTACTATATCTTTGTAAGCTTCTGAAATAATTAATTATTTTCGTATTCAGTTTTAAAGACTATCTGGAGTTAATACTAATAGTTCAACTAGCTAATAAACTTATATGCCTTAATAATACAGATCTTAGTAAAGTTATGATATAGAAATAATTATTAATATGAGCATGCCGATAGTCTTACTTTATGTGGATCGGATCTGAATACTGAGCCGGTGACACCGCTTTGTAGTGTCAAGTTTCCCCGCATTCCTCGCTAATGAATCGATATCAGGTTAATGCTATAAAAATCTGTTTAATTTGAGCATAGCATGATATCGTTTAACGTTAGCAATGAATTGTTTACTGTATGTTCTACAAACGTTCAAGTCGTTGACGGAAGTCTTTTATTAAACCTTAGGGTGTTGAACTTGTATAATAAAGCGTCTATGTACAGTAACACTACTAACAGTTTCCCATAATTACTCGCTAATTTACCAGGATATTAATTGTTACCACTAATTGTTTCAGCTTAAACTAAGCAACAAAATTCTCTATGTTTTTAATTAACAAATTCCTATATTAACCCAAACATGAAATTGATGACGAAAGACAAAATTTGTAAATAAAAAATGCGACCAATTACTATATGTATATATACCTCTCTCGGACTACGTCCAGCGAAATACAAACTCTGTATAACTAATACACAAATTTTAACTATCAAGGTTAATACATAGCTTATCGTACGACGCACTTTTTTATAAACAAGCTACAGACATTCCAAGTATATTTTATAAACATTTTACGGGGAATACTAGCATCTTGCAGTCCATGTGTCTACGCGCCAGACAGGCATTTCATTACTCTCCGAAAATATCACACGAATTCCTAGAATCGATGACGTAAGAGATGTGTGTAAGCGCTTGTGTTAATAGATTAAATTCTGTATACATACCATGAAAAAATCTGTCGTCGGTTAGTAATTAAATCAGAAAAGAACAAATAAAAAAATTGTGTACCTAATGGCTATATCAATGCATGTATAGTTTAAAATTAGATTGTAAACCATTCCAAATACCATCTCCCTGAGTCAACATAGCAGTGAGAAAAAATCATTATAAAGTCAGCATAAAATGCCATAAAATATTGAGCCCTGCAGGTAGGGCGTTAGAATTGTACCTGCTGCCCCTATTGCATGATCGTAAAAGGCGACTAAATTTAGGATCTTATCTTTTCTCTTCTTCCTAAACTGACTTTATCTTTCCTAATGCCTCCCTTGGCACCGCCTCACTTTTGGCCTTGAGTTGAACGTTCGCCCCTGTGAGGAAGGCTCTGGGTTCTGTCCCCTGGCCGAGACACACCAAAGTCTATAAAAGTGGTAGTTTCTGCTCCTGCTTGGCGCTCAGCATACAGGGAGTGGGACGACTGGTTCGCCCGATGTCAGTTTAATGTGACCGGGTGGGGTGTGTTGCTTGGTGTCTTCGGCGGCATGCTTCAGTGATATAGCACTAAAAAAGGGCAACAGTTCCACTATACAAGAAGACACAACATGTATATACCGCAGTCTCCCAAAAACACACACCCCGCACAACATACATGCAACACACCGCATACATGGGAGGCCGTCCTTACATGACCATAGCTCTTAATAGGACGTAAATTAATCAAACAAACAAAGAAATTTAACGGTATTTCAGGTAATATAATTTTGTATTTCTCTGCTCTGAGATTTAACAATTGTTCATGCCAAATAAGGATTGGATTAGTATTGTGCAGTTATAAAGCTCCATCAAAGGACTAAACTCTTGATTTTATTACAGTTACTAAAAAGCTTATAATTTCAGGTAGGAATGATATTGGTGATGATGATGTTTTTTCGTTTGGCCCATCAAACCGTTCTCACTCCAAATACAACCTGATATTTACTGATCACATACTTTCTTCCTCTTTGCCTTCCTATTTGTATAATCTAATAGTGCAATATTTAAACCAGGCAATTCAAGGCTGGTACATGTCTTGTGCTTCCACGAACTAGAGTCTTTTGAATGCTGCAGGATCTTTATTTGTTTTTCCCTTCCAAACGGCACTTTCACTTTCGTTTTGTTAATATGACTTTCCAGTGTTTTTGGTTTTTTGTGGACGATAAGACAAGTATTCCGAATTTCTCGGAAATGTTAATCACTTAGTCATAGCTCTACAGCATGCCGCGCAGTATTTATAATTATACACTGATGTAACTGTTCTGGTTATCTAACTTAATGAATAAATACCTTTCCAGGAATGACACAAGGTTTTGCTATAAATACTTCAATTTCCATCATTTATTTTCACATCACCTGGAATACGCAGACCGTTTTGGAGGGAGTAGATTTCCAATAGACAGGGTACAGGGCTTGTCGTATTTTTGTAAGTATGCATGTTTGTTTGGTTGCTTGTATATATCATTTTGTACTTTTATGTATCACTTCCGATATTTTGTTTGACGTACGCGATTCACGAAAGGCTGTTAATGCGTTTGGCGAATAAAGCAAACCCATTATTTATTACTATTTACTTATTACAAATAATTTAGTCCTCAAAGAAGACCGAATAGTTTGATTTTGTATATTCACTTGGTTGCAAAGACACGGGCGGTATGTTACAGCAACTTTCCGCAAGCTCTCTCTTACCAGCAAAGCCTTTATGTAGGAGTCAATCACCCATGCATTGAAAAACGATGGGGTCAATAAAATAGTGATGGTGTGACATAAACAAGGAAGGAACTTAAATATATTCATTTGCGAGTAAATACCAAATGGGTTTTTTTCTGCGTTTTTTTTTAGTCACTTGAATTAATTTGAGGATATGATTTGGTGAATGTCAGGTACGTCAACCTATTAACGCAAGCAGATATCGCATGTTTCATATAGTAGACATAAAACACAATTAAGTGTCCTACATACATGTATATATTACCGTTAAAATTCACCAAAGTCAATGTATATAAGGCATCTTTAATGACATTTACTTATTTTGAGATCAAAGTCTGTAAAACATTACCTTTTTCTCAGATATTGCTAATAAACAAACTTTTAATAGCACCTATCCATCTGCCAATAATCCTCATAACAGAGGTAAACACAGTTTGAGGTATTCTTATAACAGAGGTAAACACAGTTTGAGGTATTCTTATAACAGAGGTAAACACAGTTTGAGGTGTTCGTATAACAGAGGTTAACACAGTTTGAGGTATTCTTATAACAGAGGTAAACACAGTTTGAGGTATCCTTATAACAGAGGTTAACACAGTTTGAGGTATTCGTATAACAAAGGTAAACACAGTTTGAGGTATTCTTATAACAGAGGTAAACACAGTTTGAGATATTCCTATAACAGAGGTAAACACAGTTTGAGGTATTCTTATAACAGAGGTAAACACAGTTTGAGGTATTCTTATAATAGAGGTAAAAACAGTTTGAGGTATTTTATAACAGAGGTAAACACAGTTTGAGGTATTCTTATATTAAAGGTTAACACTGTTTGAGGTATTCTTATAACAGAGGTAAACACAGTTTGAGGTATTCGTATAACAGAGGTAAAAACAGTTTGAGGTATTCTTATAACAGAGGTAAACACAGTTTGAGGTATTCTTATAACAGAGGTAAACACAGTTTGAGGTATTCGTATAACAGAGGTAAACACAGTTTGAGGTATTCTTATAACAAAGGTAAACATAGTTTGAGGTATTCCTATAACAGTGGTAAACACAGTTTGAGGTATTCTTATAACAGAGGTAAACACAATTTGAGGTATTCTTATAACAGAGGTAAAGACAGTCTGACGTATTCTTAAAACAGAGGTAAACACGGTTTGAGATATTCTCATAACAGAGGTAAACACAGTTTGAGGTATTCTTATAACAGAAGTAAAAACAGTTAGATGTATTCTTATAACAGAGGTAAACACAGTTTGAGATATTCCTATAACAGAGGTAAACACATTTTGAGATATTCTTATAACAGAGGTAAACACAGTTTGAGTTATTCGTATAACAGAGGTAAACACAGTTTGAGATATTCGTATAACAGAGGTAAACATAGTTTGAGATATTCGTATAACAGAGGTAAACACAGTTTGGGGTATTCTTATAACAGAGGTTAACACAGTTTGAGGTATTCTTATAACAGAGGTAAACACAGTTTGAGGTATTCTTATAACAGAGATAAACACAGTTTGAGGTATTCTTATAACAGAGGTTAACACAGTTTGAGGTATTCTTATAACAGAGGTTAACACAGTTTGAGGTATTCGTATAACAGAGGTAAACACAGTTTTAGGTATTCTTATAACAGAGGTAAACACAGTTTGATGTATTCTTATAACAGAGGTAAATACAGTTTGAGATATTCCTATAACAGAGGTAAACACAGTTTGAGATATTCTTATAACAGAGGTGAACACAGTTTGAGTTATTCGTATAACAGAGGTAAACACAGTTTGAGATATTCTTATAACAGAGGTAAACATAGTTTGAGGTATTCGTATAACAGAGGTAAACACAGTTTGGGGTATTCTTATAACAGAGGTAAATACAGTTTGAGATATTCCTATAACAGAGGTAAACACAGTTTGAGGTATTCTTATAACAGAGGTAAACACAGTTTGAGGTATTCTTATAACAGAGGTAAACACAGTTTGAGGTATTCGACATCTAGTAAAGAGACGCGTATAAATCATATATATAGCTATAATTAATAGTTTCCATTTGCTTCTAATTTCCTGATACAAATTATCTTCATGATATTTTTGTAATTTAAATCCCATTACATATACACAATTGTATTATTAATATCAAAATAACTCCAATTACAGCAAGACAGAAACTGAAGAACAACAAGGATGATAAAGGTCAAAGGATACTCACACCAAACAACAGAGGAGACCCTTACATTATTTTTTGAAAATGAGCGAAAGACTGGAGGTGGCGACATAAAGAATGTGGACTTTCATAGTGATTGGGCTGTTATAACATTTGAGAACCCCGCAGGTAGGTATCAGGACTAACATTTCAGAACCCTGCAGGTAGGTATCAGGACTAACATTTCAGAACCCCGCAGGTAGGTATCAGGACTAACATTTCAGAACCCCGCAGGTAGGTATCAGGACTAACAATTCAGAACCCCGCAGGTAGGTATCAGGACTAACATTTGAGAACCCCGCAGGTAGGTATCAGGACTAATATTTCAGAACCTTTAAGGATGGTATTATGAGAACGGGGCTGGTATGATATTTTAAAACCCTGAAGTGTGTATCAATAAAGTTAGGCTGTTATTACATTAGATAACCTTGAATGTAGGTATCATGTTGTAGGTGGCTGTCGGCCAGAGTACAATGTATTACAAAGTGTGGTGACAGTTTAAACAATAAACAGGGGCATTGTCAATGTCAGTGTCTGGAAATAGCAGTGTTAATTTATGTGATGTGTATTTTTGTACACGGGTTTCTAATACGTTAAAAATGACATTGGAAGTATTTTCTTTGCTATGTAATATAATATTGCTTTCCAGTATCACTATGCGCATGGTAAAAGTACGATGGTCGATATCAGCCGTCACGTTACTTGCATTTAAGTATGACAGGTTATTCACATAATATGTGAATAACTTGACAAAGTAAAAACAGAACGTGTCAGGTTACACACGAGTGATGTGAGTAAGCTGACATAGATAAACTTATATGACATGTTACTCACTTGTGATGCGAGTAGGTAGACACAGCTGTACAGTATGGGGTAGGGAACATGGAAACCAATTAATATTTTACTCTAGAGTTTTAAACATAAATAAACTCCACTAAATGTAATATTCTTTTATCGCGATTCAGTTGGCTAAAAAATTGATGCGCATATAATATCTGAGATTCTGAAGGGATTCGTTCATGTACCTAACAATAATTAATCAAAGATAAGGTTTTAGTCTCTTTTGTGGATATGAAACAAGTGCTACACAGCGTTATAGTATTAGTTATATAGTCAGTTACTGACCCCTATAAAGTCATAGAGGGTCAGTAAAATTTTTAGGGGGCGAGAGCGTAGCTCGAGCCGCCTATACCTCTTACTGACCCTCTATGCCTTTATAGGGGTCAGTAACTGACTATATAAAAAATTATCGCACCAAGGGCCATTTATTTGTTTTATTACATCTTTGTTTCTTATTTGTTTTCTCAATAATCTGAAATCAAACCTGAATCATGCTGGGGAAGTATACAAACAATACAAATAACCTAAATATTTATTTTTGTATATCTTTCCGGAATCTGCAAATAACCGTATATAGAACCCGAAGAACAATACTGAATGATTCATAAATCAACAATATTTCGACATTTCTAGTGCACAGTAGGCCTACCTCAATGCGACATAAGAGTCAGACTGTTCAGCATCACAAACAAAAGTGACACAAACATCCATCCAACATTTATAGCGCTGACTCCATGATCATATCTGCATTCTCGCTGAGATAATCACTTAAAGTAATGCCGATAAATTGATTGTAGATTGATGGTTAATAGATATATAGATAACAACCCCTCCATTTGTTAATGATCGCAGTCAAGAAAACGCTTGAATTCTTACGTTTGACTTTCACTGCGTCATCAACTTTCTCGTATCTAAAACATGCATTTCATTTAATTTGAAGTATTAAAACGATTTTAAATTAATTTTACATAAAAAATAATAAGTAAAATATATTTTACGGTAATGAAATGGTATATTTAGTTGAAGAGAATGTGTTGAAATTTTGAAGCGAGGGCGACAGCGGCCATATTGCACCATAATAAAATTTACTGACCCCATATAAAGTGTTAGGGGGTCATCACGTGACAGCTCTCCCCCAATTATTTGGGGACATATCTGTTCGAGGTGCGATAAAAATGTTTATTGGTTTGTAAGTAACCTGTCCCCTAATCTGCGGCTGTGAGTAACATGTCATGTGAGTTTACCTATGTCAGGTTACTTGCATCTTATGCGAGTAACCTGTAATACATAGATGCGAGTGAAACGACGGCTGATGTCGGCAATCGCACTAAGAGAAAAATCATTTACATACACATGATAACTCACTGACTAATGTCGTTATCCGTATGTATCTTATCATAGCTGTCAGGTCACGTTATTTCATCTCTCCTGGTAATATCCTCTAATTGTCATATTTCCAATTTAGCACAAAAATCGTACTAACCCTTTTTTAGCTTAATCAAATTAAACGTGTATCCTTTTGTTAAACTGACCCATTATCACTGGGTAAGAAAGAGATAACGGCTGAACGATTCACTCCTGACATGAAGAATGGAGAGTCATTGGGAATGATAAAAGTGTCCGGTTTATCTCCTCAGATTACCGAAGAGACACTGACATTATATTTTGAAAATAGAAGAAAGAGTGGAGGTGGCGACATTGATAAGTGGACTATAAAGGAGATTGGGCTATTATAACATTTGAAAACCCCGCAGGTAAGATTTATGTGAACGACGAGGAATACACATTATGTATCTACAATTACATTAACTTTGATTATTTCTGGGTTTTTTTTCTATTACATAATTAACATTGTTTAATGTTATTCACTTAAACATGTGTAATTTGAATATCCTGTTTTGAAGTAGTGGTAGATCCGGCCACACATCTGATCCCAGTACGCGTTTCATAAATACTCACGTTTCACTCAGTCGGACTCTCTATACTTCACGATCTGAATAGCTTTTTATTGTTTTAGTGACGAAGGCAGTACTGGGCAAAAGTCATCGACTACATGGTACTGATTTGGAAGTCGAGTCCTACTCTCCGTCATCGCAACCAAAACCGCGCCAGTTGTCGACTTTGTCTGGAGCAAAAGGTAATTATTGTACGTAACACCAGTATTGTAGATATTATCACGTTATGATCACTATTGTTGTAAAGCCTCTAAATTAGTCAACGGGTCATGGCTGTTATTTTTTAAATAATATATTCAGAAGAGAATATAGATTCAGCCTCAAGATAATTAAAAACTCATTTACAGTTAATTTTGCGATTTCTATTTCATACCCCTACTTCGTAGAGATAAACCATTGCGGATGTGAAAATTGAAATGATATATACTGCTTGATGAAATATTCATTATTGGAATTAAATCTTTATTCCCACATTCACGAACGATAATCGCACCAAAAGTATGTTGGTTAACAGTATACGATTATATTAAAGAAAGGTTTCTCATAAAATGATGATTATTCCGTCTTTGCATATTACAGTATTAGCTCCTTTGCGGGTGGGTATCGATTGTTACGTCATTATTTTGTGAGCGCAATGCACGTCGTTTTCTCCGAAACGTATGACGTTACGCTCGCAAACAGATGACGTCACAATCGATACCTACCTGCAAGTGCAGATAACTCTGTAATATGCAAATTCGGAATAGCCCGTGGTAAGATTTTAACAAATCAAATTATTTAAGCTTGAGGTAAGTAGTTTTAATCGATTTCAGCAGTTGTTGATGCGGTTAGCCAATAAAAATACAAATGTATTAACTAGAAATTGTCATTTCACCAACAAGGTCATTTCGATAATTCATATTAACAAACTTGGTAGCCCTTTATCGCATGCTACAGGTCCAGTTTCTTCGAGCCTCTATGCCTTTCAGAACTTGACAAGAAGTAGATTAAACATTTTAGGATTTTTGGCCCCTGTACCTTAAATGATAGGCAAGGTCAATAGTATTAACAAACTTGATTGTCATTCATGTCAGTATTCTTCATGCCTAATATTAGGTCTCTTGGACTTCAAGAACTTCACAAGAAGTCATTTAAATAGTTTACGATTTCTGTGACCTTGAATGAAGGTCAAGGTTATTCATATAAACAAAGATGGTAGCCATTTATGTAAGCATGCTATCGATCTAATATTAGATCTCTGGGCATTCTAGAATTTGAGAAGAAGAGTTTGTATTTTTTCTTTCGAAAAAATGCACTTTTTAACTTTCCCCTTATTTAACACGGGAAGTGACCTTTTACAGAAATGTTACGTGAGTTTTTTAACGAAGTTGCTGTAACCTATGTGATAAAGAAATTTGACATGCATTTTGATAGATTGTTTTTATGACTTTATGCCATAAGTTTCCCCACCTTAATGTATACATTTCCAACAGTAATTGATTTCAATATAACAGCATGTTTTAAGCGGGGTAATCTATTATTCAATGCAATAGTATTCAGCTGTAGGCGGAAAAGATCTTCAATTGTTGAAAGAAATTGCATTTACATGTATAAAGACAACTTTAATATAATGATTATATTTGCAGATAAACAAAATCCGAACGACACAGACAATGAGGTGAGGATTGTTATGATTGGGAAAACCGGTACTGGTAAAAGTGCGACAGGTAACACCATACTCGGAAAGAAATTATTTACCTCGAAACTGTCAGGTAAATCAGTTACAAAGAGGTGCTGTTTGAGGCAATCTGAACGCTTTGGGCAGGTCATAGCAGTCGCTGATACTCCGGGATTATTTGATACCGGTATCAGCAATGACGAAATGAAAAAAGAAATTGTTAAATGTATCGGATTGACGGCACCAGGACCACATGCATTTTTACTCGTCTTGGCTGTAGGGAGGTTTACCCAAGAAGAGCAGGATACGGTTACAGCCTTCTCTGAGATATTCGGGGAAGGTATGTATGATCGTCTTATCGTCCTTTTTACACGGAAGGATGATTTGGACAGGATGGAAACCACCCTAGAGGGCTATGTAGAGGAAGCAACCGAACCTCTGAGGAAAATCCTTAAAAAATGTAGTCACAGGTACCTTGCGTTTGACAACACCCAGCCAGCTGATAAGCTTGAAAAAGATGCAATGGAATTGATTAACATCATTAACAGCATCACCGTAGCAAACGGCGGTCAGTGCTACACCAATGCGATGGTTGAAGAGGCAGAAAAGCAAATTCAACTGAAACGTTACCAAATGGAACGAGAAAAGGAGGAAGAAATTAAAAAAGCCGCGGAGCTTAAGCAGATGGAAAAACTAAAAGAAATCGAGGAAAGGTATCGGAAAATGGAAGAAAACTTCCGCGCGACTACACGAAAGGAAATTGAGGAGGACGGATCTTTCTTGGGAAATCTAACTGAAGGATTAAGTAAAATAGGCAAGAGTCTTCTATCGCCGTTCACAACGATAGGGGGTTGGTTTTCTTAATCAGATAATCAAAGACGAGGTATAAGTTTGACAGAAATTCTAGTCACCGTTTGAATACACAATGGATTTTCTCGATTCGTACCAACACATGGATGTCACCTTATATACACGGATATTGAAAAACAAGGTACTTTAGCAAATTGTACATTAGATATCATTTATCCAACAAAACCAAACATGCTTGTAATGGAATATATGTAAAATAAATATCTATGAAACCTTCGAGAATAATAACCGATTAAAGATGTAAAAAATGTCTCTTGAAAGTTAATTCAGTATAAAAATGTTATCGTACTACAATAAGACTCATATGTGGATATGAAAGATAGGGATGCTCTACGTGAGGGTCACAACATATTTTAAACCAAGAGGCTTGCCTAGATTTTTATAACATTTTGTGATCCCACATACGGAAGAGTATTTTTCTCATATATCGACGTTTTATTGCAATTTTACTTTAACTATGATTTTCTGTCAATTTGAAATCAATTCTAAAAACTGCGAGTGCATGTCAATTCAATGTAAATCCCTTGTTTGTATCTTTTAAATAAATCCAGCCTACTTTCTGAAACAAAATGTTTAAATTGTACCGAAAACGTAGTAATTTTGTTGACGCTGGAACGTCAAGAGGCTTTATTGCCTGTGCAGCTATGTTATACAGCCCTAGGCAACATGAGTGTATATTGCCCTGGACCTGCCAACATATGCGAGAAAATGATTATGTAATGAAACGGTATACTTACAATGACATTTGTTTCTTATAAATTGCACTGGAAAAGTATAATCATATAAATTAAAAGTATAATCATATAGAGTATGTAATAAAATGACGATACTTCTGGATAATGTAAAAAAAGAATCATACATTTGTAAAAGAGAATAAAACAACCATACTAATCAAATCAAATAAAGATGAAATCAAATAATATACCCATAAATGAAAACGATACAATGACTAATGAAATGAATAGAAAGAAATTCATATAGAATATTTGAACCATACGAGACAGCTATGGCGTTCCATAATATTAATAATCTGTAATATTCTATAATAAGTAATCGTTTTGTTGTGTGAAATATCATCAATTTCAAAATGGAAATAGGTATGGCACATATCGTCCCGTTTTGACCTAAAGGTGATTATTTTCATAATCCAGATATAAATGTAAAAAAAAGATATTTCTGAATACATAGCCTTATCATATAACACATAAATGATCATATTTACCTCTTCTGCATAAAAACTTACGTTGTAATCTGTTTATTGATAACAAGTATTTAGTGAACAAGTAAATTTGTATTTTCTATTATTTAGTAATGTTAGCTTGCCATACCATTCATTTACACGTGCCACTGTATACTAGATGTTTGTTCTATCATGATAGGACTGTTATAGGCCTAGTCTGCAGTCCAATTACTGTTGTCATATCAGTGTACGCATAAGACAATAAAAGTGTCTGCTAATTATTTTGTATAATTCTATTTCTGTTGATCCTTAAAATATGAATATGAACAATAAACTGCTTTCTTTAGATTCATTCGTGAGTTCTTTTTTGTATTAAAGGATTCAGATTCAATGCATGTGCATCATGAAGCGCTGTTAAACCAATAAAAGACTGCAACCGAAACTATTTTATACAAAATATTCTTTAATTACACATCGACCCTAAAAACAGAGTCATTACAAACATCAACAACGATTCTTTCATTGAAACAGAAAATAACAAATGAAAGCTTTGCGTACTTAAATGGTGATATTAATACATATATAGTTGAAAGTAGGATTGTCTTGTAAGTTTGAACTAATATGATTAACCTTTCCAAATACCATTGCCATGAGTCAACATAGCCACATGAAGAAGAAAAAAATGATTGTTCATTATGAAGGCAGCATGTACATAATGTAATTATGAATTAAAATAGGACATTTAATCTGTCATTTTTCATGCCAAATAAGGACTATTATTATTGGGTCATAAAGCTTTATCAAAACGCCAAAATCTTGATTCCATCACAGGGACCTGGCACGAACATTTTTAACAAATAGTGTTCATATATATATATTATAGTATCAAGGGTATGACCTCGGCGGTCGAGAAAAATGGACCAATTTTTTCAAACCCTGATTATTTTAATAAATGGGTTATATACAACATTGACGAATATCTTACCGTAAAGAGAACTAATTTATCTTTCCATTGAATGCTTGAGGAACAAAATTGGCCAAGTATTGACGAAGTTATGGCTTGATGAATCGGCAAATTTACGAAAAATATGCTAAATAGACATTTCCCTGTCCGGTCGAAATGTCGTCTCGGCTTTAATGGGTACCTCATGATCAAAAACCAAGCCAAAAGCACAAAATCTAAGCATGTGGTAGTAAACAGTACCCATAACATGTTCATCCACAATCTCCTCTGGAGGTGTCATGACCCGTACTTTGTAGAAACTCCATTTAAACATCGTGTAGCTCATTTACTTTAACCGTCACCGCCATGTTCACTTTTCTCTCGGAACGCTTCTTGACTTTACATATCATAACTACATTATGCAAATTATGTCATGTTGTGCTTGTGTGTTAACAAGAGAAGCGTTCCGAAAAACAAATAAACATGGCGGTGACGGTTAAAATTTTGAAGTTGTGATTTGCATGTCGAAAATTTATTTAAGAATAAATTGGTATAAATATGAACATATTTATCCATGTTTGACGGAAAACGGGTGACTTTTGTAGAGGCAGGTGTACCTCTTCCAAGCGAGCCGTTGGTTCCCTTGTCCTTTTATATAGTATATAGGCCTAGTACACATGTATACACAGCAGACTTTCTCACAACCTACGTTACAAGTCCCTGTGGGTGTCAGTAGGCGTTTTGGCGGTGCGGAAGCTGCGTGGGCGCGGTTTGGAGCAGGACGCATGGGTGCGTAAATTCTTCGATAATTTGTTTACACTTTTACCACACCAAATCTAAAATGTTCAATATGTGTAAACTTATCAATTTAATATTGTTGGATGTACAAATTACCCAGCAACAAATATTTGATATTACGTCCGATCAGGTATCTATAAAAACCAACTACTGGGGAGTTAACATGATGAGAAGATTCAGAGTCAACCCTTTCTTTGGTTTAGCATCTTTAAGTTATGAAAATACGATGGGATATATATTATCTTTGTCTCTGATATGACTTATTTATTTAGATTTGTTATCTTTGTAAACTAAATGGAAATCGCATATCTGCATCCATAAAGATGACATTAATACCATGATTAATTTTACAGATAAACAAATTACGAACGACACATACAATGAGCTGAGGATTGTTATGATTGCAAAAAAGGTACAGGTAAAAGTGCGACAGGTAACACAATTCTCGGTAGGACGGCATTTACCTCGAAACTGTCAGGTAAATCAGTTACAAAGAGATGTTGTTTGAGGCAATCTGAACGCTTTGGGCAGGTCATAACAGTCGGTGATAGCCCGGAATTATTTTATACCGGTATCAGCAATGACGAAATGAAAAAGGAAACTGTCAAATGCATCGGATTGACGCAACCAGGACCACATGCATTTTTACTCGTCTTGGCTATAGGAAGGTGTACCCAAGAAGAGCAGGATACGGTTAAAGCCTTCTCTGAGATATTCGGGGAAGGTATGTATGATCGTCTGATAGTCCTCTTCACACGGAAGGATGATTTGGACAGGATGGGAACCACACTAGAGGCCTATTTAGAGGAAGCAACCGGACCTCTGAGGAAAATCCCTGAAAAATGTAGCAATAGATACATTGCGTTTGACAACACCCAGCCGGCTGACACACTTGGAAAAGATGCAATGGAATTGATCGACACCATTTACGACATCATCGCAGATAATGGCGGACAGTGTTACACAAATGAGATGGTTAAAGAGTAAGAAATTAAATTCAACTAAAACGTGAGCGAATCCAGATAAGCACAATAAAAGAAATCGAGGAAAGGTATAGGGAAATGGAAGAAGACTTCCGGGGAGGTTTGAGAAGGACGGATCTTTCTTTATTTAATCTAAGGATTAGCAAAGATAGGCAAGGGTCTCATATCACCATTCACGAAAATACGGAGTTGGTTTTCCAAATGAAATATTCAAAGACGATGAACAAGTTTGAAAGACATTTTACAATGACATTTATCGAATCAACATAGTGTATAGCTGTCACCTTATATATTACTATAGTAAATTGTATGTAAATTATCAAAACTTCAAGATACATAACGTAGTTTAAAATGTTATACAACATTTGTCTTGAAATGTACACGTAGGATTAGAGTATAAGTATAGAGTACCAATGAGTATATGTGAGAGATTATCGTTAGTGAAATGGGAAGGTACGGACACATTATATGAATACTACCTGCATTAGAGGGTGACAGTTCTTAGTGTCACACCGAGGATACCACTGTCACCCTCTAATGCAGGTAGTATTTATTTTATTATACCAAAAGTCTAGAAACAAAACTAGTTTTCAAGTATTTGCAATTTGTTGAAATATTTTAACTGATTTTAGCAAAAGTCGAACAGTCAACGTCGGCAGTAGAATAGCATATCAGCTTCTACTCAGTAGCGCTAACTATCATTGCATTATAAAAAAAGAATACTCACACTAAGCATTTAGTGAAAATTCTTCTGCGTTTGTTAATATCTTAACGTTTTTGTAAATCTCAATGAATTTTGGTTTCGTCCCGTCGTCTGTTTACAACATTAGCAATGTCACGAAGACGCTTGAAATTGCATGTCTTCCGTTCACCTAATCACCGACTGACACATAAAACCAACATATAGCGCTTAGACGGTTAGCGAAAAGGCGTAAACTGAAAGCTCCATCCGTAATATGAAAAAAATATATTGATAATCAGACTAATTTTGCAAAACTATTACTAAATAGCACCAGGTGAATTTTGAAGCCTCGCTTCAAAAAACAAAGATGGCGTCGAAAAAAAGAAACGAGTGCGCATCTTTTTCGGGCGGTTAATATTTTGCACTGTCAAAATACACTATCACCCGTTGCTAGGCGGTTGCTACGAACATGTGTATTGTTTCCTATTGTTCTAATGTTACCTGCCGTGTGATAGTGTAAAATACCAAATATCTCTCGACCAATCAGAATGCAGGATTCTCATTTGAGGTATAATAAACATGTACATGTATGTATGTCCATACTTCACTCATATCCCGAAATGTTATATAGAGTTTGCCCATGTAAGATAGCTATGTAAGAAAAATCTATCTTACATGGCATTTCACACGCGCGGATTAATTTCTGAAATGGAGACAACTGTTAAAATATGCTATCTAGGCCTACCTGGTCACAGGGGCACGAAAATATTGTTATTATTAAATACAACAACAAACACAAAATGAAGGTATTGGCCACGGTGTTTATTTTCAAAGGGGCGTCAATAACTGCCCATACCATGCCAGAGGGCGTCAATAACGGCCCGTGCAAACAAGAGGGCGTCAATAACGGCCCGTGCAAACAAGAGGGCGTCAATAACGGCCCGTGCAAACAAGAGGGCGTCAATAACTGCCCATACAAGACAAGAGGGCGTCAATAACTGCCCATGTAATCAAGAGGGCGTCAATCACTGCCCATACAAAACAAGAATCAAAATGGGGCGTCATTAACTGCCCAATTGGGATGAATACAATAGATCAAATCAAATAAGCATAAAGTGCAATTAATCAAATCAAATAATACAAGTTCACCGAGAATTGAATACAAGAGTTTTTTACTTATGCAAATAGGTTTGCTGATCAAGGAGTAGCCAATGATGAACAGATTTTGTGAATTTCACTTAAATGTGTATCAATTATAATTTAATTCTTCCTTAATGTTAGCGAAGTCCTGCCACTTCTTGCCAATTTGCTTAATGATATTACAAATCTAAAGACGCAAATACTAGCCTTTTCTGGGATAAATAACTCAAATACAAACCAAGTAATGTCACATGTGATTGCAAAACAAAGACCGGAATTTAGTAAGTCCAAATCACTGATCACAAATTTAAAGTCCACCACAAATTGACTGCAACGTGCGAACCATCCCTGCACTGTCATTGCCATGATCTGCAAAAAAAAAAGAGAAAACTACGGCAAAAAACAATACCTAGTAAAGCGGTGAGATGGGAGGGTTTTCAATATTCACCGCGACGGAAATGGAAGTATCAAAGGGAAGCAACTCTGTTACTCTGTTAGATATTAACCACACACAGTGGATATAAAGGGAGATAACTCGAGAAAATAACTAAACCATAACGTACCCAAGCAAACTCAGTGTTGTTTCTTAAATAAATCAAGTTATTCTATATTCATGAATAACTTGTATTATTAAATACAACAACAAACACAAAATGAAGGTATTGGCCACGGTGTTTATTTTCAAAGGGGCGTCAATAACTGCCCATACCATGCCAGAAGGCGTCAATAACGGCCCATGCAAACAAGAGAGCGTCAATAACGGCCCGTGCAAACAAGAGAGCGTCAATAACGGCCCGTGCAAACAAGAGGGCGTCAATAACTGCCCATACAAGACAAGAGGGCGTCAATAACTGCCCATGTAATCAAGAGGGCGTCAATCACTGCCCATACAAAACAAGAATCAAAATGGGGCGTCATTAACTGCCCCATTGGGATGAATACAATAGATCAAATCAAATAAGCATAAAAGTGCAATTAATCAAATCAAATAATACAAGTTCACTGAGAATTGAATACAAGAGTTTTTTACTTATGCAAATAGGTTTGCTGATCAAGGAGTAACCAATGATGAACAGATTTTGTGAATTTCACTTAAATGTGTATCAATTATAATTTAATTCTTCCTTAATGTTAGCGAAGTCCTGCCAAATGGCACACATAATTAATAAATTATGTGTGCCACCGCCACAAATAATAAATACCATATATATGCAGTGGGGAACGAAGCTAACAAAGTATCAATAACCGTGTTTTTATTTATATCCTGTTCATTTTTCTCTCGGAACGCTTCTCAACTTTACATATCGTGACTACATTATGCAAATTATGTAATGTTGTGCTTGTGTGTAAACTCGAGAAGCGTTCCGAGAGAAAAATGAACATGGCGGTGACGGTTAAAGTAAGTGAGCTACACGATGTTTAAATGGAGTTTCTACAAAGTACGGATCTTTCTATTCTCACATCGGCGGCAATTTTTTTTCGTTTTTTTTTTAATATATCATGCAAACATGACTTCAAACTATTCACAATATCTGACGAGGGCTATATGTACATGTAGCTCTATTACTACAAACTAAATAATTATATATCTGAGGATTTACATCGGATACACGGTCAGTATCTTACAGTAGCTAGACCAAGGACGTATCCTTGAATAGGTCTGTTAGTTTTATTTTGGTGTTGACACGGAAAGACGAGATGACTCCTGTCTCCTGGACATTAAAACAAATCATTTATTTCATCTATTTGAAAATCCCATATACCACCTGCAAGGAGACGTCCGAAGCCTATCGCTACCCACAATGCACTTGATCGTGTTCTTATACATATATATTATGTAAATTTTCATCGATAATTTGATCCAGATATATCTGTCTTCGACAGTTATATTTAGAATTATGAATATGTGGAAGGAACGTGTGTACAAGATAAAAACTACCCATCTCAACTGCTATTCCGGGACCGTGAAATGTAATATTGGTGACCTCAGCCCAAGCACAGGGGCACGCAAATTATTCATATGTAAAATAATTCCTATGTACGTCATGTCCATATGACTGAAAATTGCGAAAAATGAGTTATATATTATGTAAATATCGGTTAGCTTGTTAACTTACATTATATATAATAATAATAATAAAAATACTGTAAGAGGTTTCTTCATAATTCCAATTGTTCTGAAATCAGAACGATTTTTTAAGTGTTCCAGCAAAATCAATGTAGTGTAACTTCCTTACTTTTGGAGAAAATCGACTCCTTGTGTCCCTATTTCCCCGATCCATATATTCAGTTTTGCCATACTTGGAAGGTCTTTATCACTACGGTGATTATTCCCGTTGAAAACAAGCGTTCTGACGCCCTTCGTGGGTTAAGTTCATTTTACGAATTTAAAGTCAACAAAAGAAGCGGAACAATATCAAGAAACAATGCATTTTCAGCAATAATATCGACATTAGTCGGGCACAGAACTCGATACCGGATTATAAGAATTTCCTGTAATATATGCAATAGGAAAATCTTGCGATGTTAGTAAATAAATGTTTAATTTCTTTCGTTTGATTCAATTTCTAAATTTGATGACTTGATCCCGAACATTCCAGTGACGTCACTTTTAGTAGGACTGAATGAAACGGCAGTCAGCCCCGCCAAACAGTGACGTCACAATCACCGGAATGACGTCGCTTACATATTTCCCACGGTAGTCAAAAGGAGTACACACTCATTCGGTTTAGTGAATGTATCTTTTCTTGATCATCATAGAAGCGTTTCGCTTTGAGTGAAATCGTGTAAATAACAGGAAATTTGCTTTCGTTTTGAATACCATCTTCTGTATATATAATGAAAAAGTTGCAGGATAAACAGAATACACAGTCACTATCTTACAATACAAGTTTTATGTTGGTGTCGACAGGGAAAAACCGAGATGACTCGGTAAAACCTCTTCATCTCATCTCCTCGCATAAACGATAGCAGCATCGATATTAATTTTAGCAACATAAAAATGTCCAACGTTGGAAATATTGCAAGAACATTCATTATTTACATAAACCAGTAATAAGAATAAACATTTATTTCATCTAGACTAAATAATTTGCAAATCCCATACACCGCCTGCAAGGAGATGTCCTTGGCCTATCGCTACCCACGATGCTCTCGATCGTGGTCTTATATTATGTAACTTTTTATGGGATATTAAATCTAGATATATCTGTTTTCAACAGTTAAATTTCTATGAACATGTGTAAAACAAGCAGTCGGAACTGCTATTCCGAGACCATAAAATACAATCTTGGTCACCTCAGCCAAAACACAAGGGCACGCAAATTATAAAACTCGGTTAGCGTTTTTATTGTCATTATTGTTATATACACTGTATGTGATATTTAAACGAAAACATATATTTTACCTGTGAAGCCAATGATATATATATAATGTAAGTATCGGTTAGCTTGTAATAATAATAATAAGAAGAAGAATAAAAATCAGGGGAAAAAATTAACACTTCAGTATATATATATACACAATGAACCCAATCAATTTACTACACATACAAGTAGTAAGAATAGTCATAATTAGACGTGATAACTATTTGAAAAAATCATTTAACATTTTTAAAACATGTCTGACAGAAACGTGGCGAAATTTTATTATATCTATACTGTTCAAATCATACATAATTTTACCACCTATAAGTATATGAAATAATTGGAAGTCTGAATGGGAATGTAAGTATACGTTAAAACCGATTCCATCTATACTTAAAAGCTCACACCATAACCGATCTCGCACTTCTTCCGTAAATCCACACTGTAACACAATATGCGTATATATATCATTATACATTTTCCCACACCTATGACATAAATCTAATTTATCCGTCTCTGGACTTCTTAAAACAACAACTAATGACACTATATTGTAGACTGAGGTTCTAATTTGCGGATGTTTTATCAATAATCTCCAAAATGTATGAGGAAATAAATTATCATGGACCAAAATAAATCTATCAAAATCACAATCACTACGCATCCTTTCTCTCCATGCTCTTTCTTCATATAAATGTACATTATACTTTACTTTCGCTTTCCATGAACTCTTCACTGGAAACACACCATTTGATAAATAATCTTGTAAGAACTTGTATAAATTGTATTTCTTAAGAATAATTAATATATCACTTGTAAAACCATAACTGTACAGATCTGATCCCATGTCTGACATAAATATACGAGTGAAAAATATCTGATATGACATACAGTTTTTATCGAGGTTACATAATCTACCAAAAAACATTAATTTCCTCATGTCTGTATATGCCTCTATACTGAACCAGAAGTCCCGTACACATATCCGTACTAGTTCTTGTATGAAATCCTTGAATTGATTTTAAAATAAACCTCTGAGCTCTTTCTAGCATTACAAGTTCACATTTTGGAAGGCACCACAATTCACATCCATACAGGGCGGAAGAATATACTTTTGATTTAATTACTTTACACACAGTCAAGGGATTTAAGGCACACGGATGAGCACCGCTTCTTATTAAACTCACGACACCACTTTTAAGCTTATTACAAGCACGCACTGTGCGTTCCATACTGTTACAATTATTGTTTAATATCACACAACATGTGTGATGTCCTTAACTACAGGAAGAACTTGCTCATATAGATACAGATTTCTAACAACACAGTTTCGCTTCTTTGTTCTTGTGAAACGCATTTTTTTACTTTTAACTGCAGAAAAAATGAAGCGCCACCTTTTACTGTATAAATCGCATATATCAAGCATATTTTGTAAACTTTTACGCTGTGTATTAACTAGACATATATCATCAGCTTGTGTTGGTACGTTGATTCTTAAATCTACAACAAGCGCACCATAATTACAATTTTCAATCATGTCTAATAAATTATTTATAAAAGCTAAGTACATTTTGGCAGACAACGCATTCCCTTGTAAAATCCCTCTCTCCATCCGTATCCATCTTGAATTCAAACCATTAAACATAACACAACTTGTTATATCAGTATATATTGATTTCAAAATATGCCATGATTTTGACGTTATACCGATCTCATTTAGTTTATATAGTAACCCATCGTACCACACCGTATCAAATGCCTTATTGCTATCAAGGAAGGCTACATAAACATCGCCTCTGTTTCCATGTTATAATTAATACATTCCTGAAAGTTAAATGAAGTTAACAGACTACATAGGGCCTTTTGATATGCTGATTGATGTCTATTCGGAAAATTATTAGAATTAAGAGCTGGTTCCAATCTCTTGGCTAAAATTATTTCAAATACTTTAAAAATGACTGGTAAAAGAGTTAATCCCCTATAACTATTAGGATCATCTTTAGGTTTACCTTTAGATGAAGTCTATGAAATTCTGAAAACTATCTTTGTTTGAACAATATTTTCCAACTTTGAACTTGTCATGCTTGTCCCCGAAATAGACCTTATGTAGTGAGGTAATAATCATCCTACAATGTATGAACGCATAAACTTACATGACATTGGTATAGGTATATATATTTTCGTGGGGATGTAAATTCGTTGATTTTGGTCAAAAAACGAAATCCACGAAAATTAAACCCCCACGAAAATTAATGATTTCACAGTATCGTACTTTAGCCTCCAAGTTTCTGTTAACTTACTGACAACAACACACACTGAAGTGACAAAACAGTAAAATTTACCGCTACATTTCTTCCAAATGTCAACAGAATCAATATTTTCTCTTTGATTGTTCTCTTGTTTTGGATATTGGCGCTACATATTTCGCGGCTGTTCGCATACGTGCACGGTGTGATCGGGTACAGGAAAAAATCAGTCAGGTCACGGAGTATTTTTCAGAGGATTATACAATCACCCAGATAAGATACAACAAAATGATCTTATCTTGTCCGCAAACATTCAGTTTGCCAAAAACGGGTATGCTCTTTAAGAATATCTTATTGTTTTAACATAAATTTATGTAATAAAAAATCTGAAAATATGAATTTAAATGAAGGACCGGGAGGTATTTTAACGGAAATTTGATAATGATATGAAAAATATGTCCTCGGGGTCACAAAATGTGGTAAAAACCTCGGCAAGTCTAGGGTTTTACGTCATTTTATGACCCCTAGGGTGGAATACCCCTATCTTCCATGTATACATATGAAAGAGTCTATAATCTATAGAGTGAAAAGCCTGTGGTATGAACGGCGATGTTTTTTCAATAGTGCAACTTCGCAAACCAGGGGTCTTCATTGTGATGCTCTCCTTGCATTCGCTAGCGAAGTCGGTAATAATAATGTAGCTTAAAGCATTATAAATGATGTGATGTTTTTTTTTTGTTTTTTTTTGTTGTTGTTGTTGTTGTTGATAAATCGTTAATTATAAAATCAAAATTTCCCATCATTTAGGTTTACATTAACACTTATACGTTGTGTTGGTATTCTACATTTCCATACGACTCATTTAATCAATGTAAGTCTATACATTTGGTAGTATTAAGTAATGTTACTTTTAAACATTTAATCATGCCATTGTAAACTGCATTTTTTTGTTCTAGTTTGATATAGGACTTTTAAATGCTCGATCGGTTATCCAATACCCGTTGTCATGTACATCAGACAATAAAATATCTCGAGATCCAATTATTTTGCTAATCATTTTGTATAATTATGTGTTTGGCATACAGGTAAGAAACAACTCACACTTTTTTTATTTCTGTTGTGCTACATATGTATAAATAAAAATATGAACAATAACCGGCGACTTTTCGATTTATTCAATGCTTCTGCTTTTATTGTAAAGGTGTAAGAGTCTTCCAGAAGTGTTAATTTAAAATTAGGAAATAATAAAAACAAAAACAAAAATAAACAGAAAAAAATGAAATAAAACAAAAACAAACAAACACGAACTGTTGTCGTTTAATAAATATTCTAATTTAGTTAGTAGTGTGCAGTATGAAGCGCACTCTTAAACGTTTGAAAAACAATACACTCTTGTGTTGTAACAGTGCGCCTTGTAACCAAGTATATACTTGTCCATGACAGATGCAAAGAATATTTAACAAAGTTTTAATTTAAATGGATGTTGTTAGCCAAAAAAACTGCTCTTGGTCAGCCAGATTTCTGTACTTACGTTGAGGTATCCCTGTATATTTGACCGACATATGAACTGTATAAATCTCATACCTTATGCATTTAACTCACACACCTTGTGGTGTCCTAAAAATCAGATTAGTATAATGTTTCTGAAAATATCTCTTCACAAGCCGACAAAGTAATTAGTTAACAATATCTTACAAAAACAGTTTCCATACGGGCGTTGTATTAGAACAAAAAGACTCAAATAATTCTACCTGTTTTTTGGTCTCCATTGATGTAATGTTTAGGAATACATTAAAGTTGTTTATAACGACCGTTAATTAACATAACAATGGGTTTTATGCTTAAGGACCAAACTTATAGCCCTACATGATTTAATCTGTTTTGAAAAGATCGTGATTGTATTTGTCTAGACCAATGCTGAGAGACAAGTTCATTAAGATCAATTAATTAGTTTGGAAGCTACAAATTCTCGGAAGAAACGTGACTCATAATCTGAATAGCCTGTAAGGATATTACCTTAACATAAATAAACTCACGAAATGTAATATTATTTTATCGCAATTCAGTTGGCTTAAAATTTGATGCACATATAATATCTGAGACTCCGAAGGGATTCGTATATGTAGCTAACAACAATCAATCAAAGATAAGGTTTTGATCTTTTTTGTGGATATGAAACAAGTGCTACAAGTACAGTGTTATACTATTAGTTATATAGTCAGTTACTGACCCCCTATGCCTTTATAGGGGGTCAGTAACTGACTATATAAAGAATTTATCGCATTGAGGGCCATTTACTTGTTTCATTACATCTTTGTTTCTTATTTGTTTTCTCACGAATTTGAAATCAAACCTAAATCATGCTGGCGAAGTATACAAACAATCGCCGCTTTTAAAATATTTGGCATGGAGTAGGCCTACATATTTATTTTTGTATATCTTTCCGGAATCTGCAAATAACTGTATAAAGAACCCGACGAACAATACTGAATGATTCATAAATCAACAATATTTCGACATTCCTAGTGCACAGTAGGCCTACCTCAATGCAACATCAGTGTCAGACTGGTTGTATATTGAAAGCATCACAAACAAAAGTGACACAAGCATCCATCCAACATTTATATCGCAGACTCCATGATCATATCTGCATTCTCGCTGAGATAATCACTTAAGGTAGGTCCATACTGTTGAAAACCGCGCCAATTCATATGACGCTATACCGGAAGTTGCGGAGGTTGTTTTGAATTCCAGAATGGTTTCCGATACGCCAGGACATCCCACTTGGATATTTTTTCAATAGGTGAAAATTGTCTACATAAAATATTGAATGTTTAAAATCATTAAATAAATCAAATAAAAGCAGTGAAGTGAAAATTATATGCTATCTCTGAGGTTTTTGAGTTTCATGTCGTATTTCAAACACCGGAAGTGCCGTTCGTCGCTATAAATGATAAGAGGGGACCCTGCCGGACCGAAATTCCGGAATTCTAAAACTCATACGGATTTCCTTTAAACAAAAAAAATGGAGAAAATCATAAAAACAAACAGACATAAGCCAGATATATTATCACAAAAACATATGAACTGATGTGGAATGTTTTTTTGCGTCATGATTTTCAAAAAATAGTTAAATGTGACCCATCTTAGCACTGGATGAAATTGGAGTAGGGTCAACAGTGTCAAACAGCGGAGCTGGCGCTCATCAGGACCGGGGATGACTGGGCCCGGTGCTGGCGAGGACCGTATTTCGCTTAAAACAATTTTCCTCAACATTATGTCTTAACCTTGTAGCAATATTTGCCCGAGATATATGTCATGCTAGGTGATTTACCTAATTATAAACCAAAATAACTGAGAATTTTGATATATGTTTTTATTACGATTTTTATTTTTTATTTATTCTTGATTTTTGACAACATTTGCCTCCCTTTAATCGTTCATATAATCTCTGACATACATGCATTATGTATACATTATTCCAAAATGCTTAAATGCTTATATTTTAAACTATATTTTAGATGTCGCAGTCATCATAATCACGCAGTCAGCCATCTACATTAATAATTGTGTATTTGTAGTTATATATATATGCTGCGATATGTGATAAACGGAACATAATGGATTTTAGACATTAGCTGTGGCTTCCAGTGTGAAAAATACCCTGTATACCAACCGAAACGTATATATAGAATTATATACATGTTTCTGATACCAAGACTAAACCTATCATAAACGCATTTGAAAGATTCGCAATTATTCTTAAACGGCCCGTGTACTGAGACTGTCCCAGTGAGGGACAATTTGAATCAAGGAATGAGAAAATATATAGTATTGATATTATTTGCATTAATGAATACTGACATACTTATAAAAAACAAATGTATAAAAGACCCGTTATCTTTTCCAAACAAAAAAATGTGAAATATTTAAAATCAATAATTACACAATAAGACAAGAAAATGTATCTTGATATGCCTAAAATAAGATTTCAACACATAACAAATGCAAGATTCCCGTCATAATCCATACTTTCTTTATTTTTACAAATGATATAGCTAATGAACTTGAATCAACAACACGTTTATTTGCTGATGACGCTTCTCTTCAGAAGTAATCATCCTCATGTCATGACATAGAAGTAGTTTAAACAGAGATTTAGAAATATTACCAGTTAATCGATTGGCAAACATTTAATCGGCTTCAGATTATTTTTAATACTAATAAAACTGAGGTAGTTTTATATTATTCTGATTTAGAGATTTTTTTCTTGAGAAACCGCTCTTTGGTTGTGCTAAGAAAGAAGAGCTTGACGTATTTTCATTTTAAAGTGGCGTTAGATATATGTATTTGTAAAGCATGTCAGTCGCGATCTATTCAAGTCACAGGCATATGTTTAAGTTTTGTAAGATTGTGCACATGTCATATTGGGGCCAGTTTATTGATACCGGATTTAAGTTGTCCCTCACCGTTTAATTATGTGGGTTGGGATTTTTTTTCGGAAAAATTACGATATTTAAAAATATTCTCCTTTTAATATAGATTCTTTACTATAAAATATTTGTTATTAAGTATATATGCATCCATAATGCAGATGTAATCAATATTGCATCGCATCACATGTCTTGCTTCAACATGTCCCCATCTGGGTCCATCTTAGTATACAGGGTTTATTGGAAAAATGGCGATATTTAAAAAAATAATTTTATGTGTTTAATATGATTTTTTCACTATAAAATATTTGATATTAAGTATATATGCATTAATAATGCGGATGTTATCAATATTACATCGCATCACATTTCCTGATTCAAAATGTACCCGACTAGGTCCGTCTTCGTATCCGGGTCGTTTTTTGGAAAAATCGCGGTATTTAGAAAAAAATTCATGCGTTGAATATGAGTTAGGTCTATGTTTGTATACGATTTTTTAAGGATTATCTGGTATTTAAGACATATTTTCATTAGTTTAGTATTTTTGTGTAATAATTTGAACATATGCATGCTATTTAAAGATGCTCCACCGCCGACAGAGCAAAAATGATACTCATCATTTCGACAATAATTGGTGTTTAATCGTGTTTATATATGTCTAAATCACACACACAAAACAATCATATAATATAATTTGTTTTGCTTTGGTGCATGCGCAATCAGTACTTCATTTCATATAGGATACAGTACCACGGATTTTTTTCGGGATGCAGTTAACTATTTTTCAATATTTTTGTCTTGAAGTAAAATGAGAAACTCAAACTTTTCAACGGTGGTAATGGTGTAAAGTGATAAATTTTGTAACTGAAGAAGAATACTAATTCGTCTGTTCCTGTTTTTGAAAGAGCAAAAATACTTTTTGTCAGCGATGAAGCATCTTTAAAAGAAAATGCACAATGAAAAATTGTCCTAAGATGAAAGACAATCGGAATCAAGAGACATTGGAGAGTCGCCGTACGCGTAGATGTACAGACTTGGGTTTGTAATAATCTGCTTCTTTACGGAATGCATAGTAATGGGATAAACATAGAAGAAGATGTTTATATTTATTATTGATAATAAACATTCCTCTTTATTCCTCCAAATAGAAGAGTTCCATAGAATGAAAAAAATTTAACATGACAAAGAAGAAAACAAATAAAAGTGGAAAATCAACGTACAAGAAACGTAATCAAAAAAAGTATTCATATGTATTTCTTCAAGAAAAACACCTTCATGACAAAGGCAAAATACCTTTGTCATGAGGGTTTTTTTTCTTGAAGAAATATATGATGTATGTACAAAGAACATTTTTTGAACTTTCTGTACATATATATATATATATATATACATGTATGTACAAGCAATTTTACATTTCTTTACATTTACAAAAAGTGAACTGGATATATATATACTTGTAAACGTAGCAATAAAACGATCAACCAAATATCAATTTAAAGTGATACAATATTATGTGAACCTTACAGTTTAGACACAAGCTTTGAAAAAAGAAATATTATGTTAGAGTACTTGAAGAATTAAATAAAAAAATTACTTATTGAAATGTTAATGCTGAGACTTTGTCAGCATATATTTAAAAGTGTTTAAACTATTTTCATAAGTTTAAAACGATTTCTTTATTTTAAAACAATTTTGCCACAGTTAAAAAAAAGACATATAGTTTGCTCTAAGTATAGACGAGTTATCTATCTTTATGGGCTCCACCAGCGCCGGTTTTGGAGTCAGCCCCGGTCCTAGTGAGGGAAAGCTCAGCTGTTTGATGCCACTCAGTAGGGTTGTGAGTTACAAACTGAAAGCTTACAAAATTGTGAAATTTTGATCGAGGACCCCATGTTTTTATATGATATTTGAAAAATATATTATCTTGGGCATATCATATACAAATATTGTAAAATTGACATGGGTTTTCATTTCCTTTTTGGCCTATTCATTGATTTTTTTACGGGAGAAAATATGGCAAAACATGATAATTACGTATAGAAACAGTCCTGGAAAATAACAAAAATTAGTTAGCATTTGTAAAAATACAAGAGTTTTGTATATTGTTCTATCGTTAGAAATTTAGGACAAAAAATCAACAGGATCGAGACTACATTCACCCTAATATTATAGAATACATAATTTTATGAATTTTTCTATTTTCGGCCAGCAAATTTGCATGGATGGTATATTTCAAGCTCGAATATCTCAAAAAGTAGTTCGAGAACACCCATTTATCTTTACAGATTTGAAATCTACATGAAAAATGCAAGAAAATAACACCTGTTGGAAAAAAATGACATGGGTTTTCCCAAAAGTACGGAGCTACAGTACCTTAAAGTAATGCCGATAAAATAATTGTAGAGTGAGGGTTGATAGATCTATAGATAACAACCCCTCCATTTGTTTATGATCGCAGTCAAGAAAACGCTTGAATTCTTACGTTTGACTTTCACTGCGTCATCAACTTTCTCGTATCTAAAACATGCATTTCATTTAATTTTAAGTATTAAAACGATTTTAAATTAATTTTACATAAAAAAATAATAAGTAAAATATATTTTTACGGAAATGAAATGGTATATTAAGTTGAAGAGAATGTGTTAAATTTTTGAAGGGAGGGCGACAGCGGCCATATTACACCATAAAAAAATTACTGACCCCATATGAAGCGTAAGGGGGTCACCACGTGACAGCTCTCCGCCAATTATTTGGGGACATTTCTGTTCGAGGTGCGATAAAAATGTTTATTGGTTTGTAAGTGTCCTGCCCCCTACTCTGAGGCTGTGAGTAACATGTCATGTGAGTTTACCTATGTCAGGTTACTTGCATCTTATGCGAGTTACCTCCAATACATAGATGCGAGTGATGCGACGGCTAATATTGGCCATCGCACGAAGGAAGCTATCATTTACATACTTAAGATAACCCACTGACTAATGTCGTTGTCCGTATGTATCTTATCATAGCTGCCAGGTCACGTTATTTTGTCTCTCCTGGTAATATCCTCTAATTGTCATATTTCCAATTTAGCACAAATATCGTACTAACCCTTTTTTAGCTTAATCAAATTAAACGTGTATCCTTTTGTTAAACTGATATATTATAACGTCTTTGTGCATTTTAAATGGGTTATTTGTTTCATTATTTTGTTCAATTTCAATTTTTAGTGGTTGACCGTGTACTTGGGAAATCCCCATTATCACTGGGTAAGAAAGAGATAACGGCTGAACGATTCACTCCTGACATGAAGAATGGAGAGTCATGTGGAATGATAAGAGTGTCCGGTATATCTCCTCAGATTACCGAAGAGACACTGACATTATATTTTGAAAATAGAAGAAAGAGTGGAGGTGGTGACATTGATGAAGTGGACTATAAAGGAGATTGGGCTATTATAACATTTGAAAACCCCGCAGGTAAGATTTATGTGAACGACGAGGACTACACATTATGTATCTACAATTACATTAACTTTGATTATTTCTGTTTTTTTTTTCCTATTCCATAATTAACATTGTCGACCGCAACCAAAACCGCGCCAGTTGTCGACTTTTTCTGGAGCAAAAGGTAATTATTGTACGTAACGCAACTATTGTAGATACCAATGGAGAGCAGGCTATTTTAATATCTGTGAATAGACAGTATGTAATTTTCTATTGATTTCTCCATTTTATCACGTTACGATCAGTATTGTTGTAAGGCCTCTAAATTAGTCGGCGGGTCATGGCTGTTATTATTTGAAATTATATATCCAGTAGAGAATATAGATTCAGCCTCAAGATATTTTAAACTCATTTTACTAATCAATTTTGCGATTTCTATGTCATACCTACTTCGTAGTGATAAACCATTGCGGATGTGAAATTGAAATGATATATACCGCGTGATGAGATATTCATTATTGGAATTAAATTTTGATCCCCACATTCACTAACGATAATCGCACTAAAAGTAAGCTTGTTTACAGTATACGGTTATAATGTATTAAATACAACTGTAACGGTCATTCATATTAACAAACTTGGCAGTACTTTATTTCATGCTACAGGTACAGGTTCGAGTAACATACTCGTGTATTGAGTATGGCCTAGAGTTCTACACCGACTATAATGATGTTTACACAATAATGGCTTGGACAAACAGTATCGAGACCCTATGCACTCGTACACACGCGTGTACAGGCGTGTGTGTGAGTCGTCGATCTGTTGTCGGTAGTAAACCTGACCAGTCGCCGATCTCGTAACATTAAAACAGGTATAAAGTCTTCATTTTTATTCCAATCTTAATGAAATTTTGTACATAGATGCATTATAGTATGACAAATAACACATCTTCTGTTGTCGTTAGGTTTTTAAAACATTTTTAATGTTACAACGTGTTGTCGGTATAGGAGATTTCAGAAAAGATGGCGATGACGTCACACAAGGGTACATCCGGGCGCTCAAAGGTACAACTATATCTGTACACATAAACATTGAGGGAACACAGCCGCTTGCGATGTTTGTTTACATTTTATTGTAATAAATAGTACGACAATCCGAGAACTATTGCGTTATTTACATTTCGAAAAGTGTAAATAAAAATATTTTACAATAATTTACAATTTTAAACATATGGTATTCATATATTTTACTCTGTTTATACTCCATTTTCGACCGCCACGAGAAAACACGGTCGCCATTACGTATAAACATTGACAGATATATTGCAAATATCAA
>SAYR01036890.1:6411-33107 GCA_004382745.1 Argopecten irradians irradians | reverse complement strand
CTACTTCTAGAAATATCTAACTAAAAACAGTAAACAAGTAAACACACATAACTTTCTGGAAATAGATCATTCTAGATCTCTACTTAAAATCAACATGTTTACAAACATATTTGTTTATACATGATTATATTCTAGAAAGTTCTATAACCTAAATCAATGATATGACCTTCATAGGATGTATTGATAAAAAAAGCTATAGGAGTTATCTCCCTTATCTCATAACTACATGTATTTAGTGTCATACATAACAATATTAAAATAGGACATTTAACCTGTCATTTTTCATGCCAAATAAGGATTATTTTTATTGGGTCATAAAGCTTTATCAAAACGCCAAAATCTGGATTCCATTACAGTTCTTAACAGTGCATAATTTCAGGTAGTAATAATGTTTGGTCATCATGGCGTAATTCATTGTTTAAGAATTCCAACCTTTCTCACTCCAAGTACAGCCTAACTTTTTTTCCATTTCCAATCGGTATTATCTCATAATACTACATTAAAGTGGATATTCCGTGAGGAGATATCAAGGCTGGTTCATGTCTTGTGCTTCGACGGGAGTAGAGTAATTTTGAATGCTGAAAGGTTTTGTTTTGTTGGGTTTTTTTTTTCAAAATGCCACTTTCGCTTTCAACTTCAATATGACTTTCCCGTGTGTTATGCCTTTGAGAATGTCCAGTGACATCGGGTTTCATCGGATTGCGAATCGTATCACGTGACTGACGTTCGACACGACCTGCACTTGGTGAGCCAGGGAAACTTGTTCAAGCGCACATGTGCTCGTTTACGTTTTCCTTCTGGCTTATCCAAAGAATGAGTATTTGAAACATCCAATTAACATATTTCCGTGCAATATTGTGTGTATCAAATATTGTAATGTGCAAGCATTATTTTCTTTGTAGATACAGTCTGCTGAGGTAGACCACATTTTGTGTATGGTATAATTAGTATTATTTTGGAAATTGCCAATTACTATTATTAAAGGGACAATTCAGTCTAAGAGAACATTACAATGTGTACATGTATCGGAGAACCCCAGTTCTAATGGGAATTAGATCACTAGGTTTTACTGTGATATGCCAGAAAAGCCCATGGTGGTAAAATGAGTGAGAAATGACCAAACTCGCCATTACACATTGTCGTCGGAAATCTTGTATACCGAACCCTGTCCCTTGCTCGTAGAGTAATGCAAATTTTGTCTATAACTGCTCAAATCGCTCTGACAGTAGTGTGTTTATCTTAATAGGTGAATTATCTTACCTAAAAATCATTTTATTACTTCTTTAGTGGTTATGTAATTCATTTGTTTAACGTGCGTGACTTTGGCTTCGGTATGGGTACAGCGTACATATTGTACCTGCCGAATCGTATTGATCAAAAATTTGTAATTGCAACGATATCAATTAAAATACTAAACAATGACAGCAATTTGTCAATATTTTATGTTATATGTTTCATCAGAACGAAATAAAACGTCGATTGGTTTCCATCATCATTAAAGTTACTAAATCATTAGATTTACATAGATTACTTAGGGTTTTTGACTTCCTACAAACGTTCTTATACCTGAAATTAGAAAGATTTCAAAATTACAACATTTATTTTGAACTATTGGCAATGTTTATCAACGTTAAAATATCGCCAAACACAACAAGGAATGGTATCTGTCGGCATTGACTGTTTACAACGGAAAGAACCGAGTGCATCTTTGAGTTCGAAGTCGGGGTCGCTGAAAATCTCATCCGGCTAATGGATATAGATGTAATATCGCCACTAAGAGGCAACTTATATTTTATCGGTTACATTGGCCTGATTAAGCGTAATAGCCGATACATTTACAGCGTATCTCAGTGGCGTAGGAAGATGAAACGTATATATATATTTTTTTTTTTTGGGGGGGGGGTGTTAAAGGTCCTCAATATTTGGACCCCCCCCCCTCCTCGCCCCACACCCACAGGAGGAGATTAATTCTTTAATTCAACAACAACCATATATAATTTATAATTTTTTTCATATATCGTTAAGTAGAATCCTAGTACACATTCATAGACAGTGGCGTCGATAAAAGGAAACTAATGAATACGCAAATTGCCATGCGAGCGCCGAAGGTGTGATATTTTGGTGTTTGGGGCCCAAGAATCTCCTACGAGAAAAAATATAACGATTTACAATGGCTAAGATGAGTTTAACGATGCATTTTGATGAATTTGCGAGCGCCAAAAAACGCGAGAATTTGGTGTTTGAGGGGTCCGTGGGTCTCCCCCGAGAAACATATTACGATTTAGAATTTTACGATGCATTTTGATGAATGTGGGAGCACCTGAAGGCGCGAGATTTGGGTGTTTGAGGAGGTCCGAGGGTCTCCCCCGGGTAAAAATATTACGATTTAGAATGGCTGTGATGAGTTTTACGATGTATTTAAAGCCGCATGATCCGTATCTTTCAGGGTCCGTAAAACAAACAATGACAAGATATGGTGTAATAGCCCTAAAAAGTTATGAACTTTCCCCAAATTACAAGTCTAGAAAGTTAAGAGGTCCAAAGATATAAATATACAAAATTTTATTTTAGACTTATGCGCGGTCCGACAGAAAGTCAAAAGTGAACTCCCCCAAAGCTTAGAAATGCTACTTTGCGCATGTCCGGAAATAAAAGTTGTTTACCGCAATGGAGCGAGCTTTGCAGTGAAAGCTCGCCGGATTAGAATCAACTGCTGATTCGAAGTGAATAAGGAAATTATTTAAACTAAGAAATGTTGTGAATTGCTGAGAATATTATATGGAAACGAATTCGAGCTATGACAACAACTATGATTTATGAATCAACAGTTTTATATTCTATAAGTGTTTGGTCGCTTTTTGGAATTGGTACCATAGTAAAATAGAGATTAGAAATCAGGAAAAGTGTTGATAAATTAGGGAACATATTACAGATTTAATCTTGGATTACATACGCGTTTCCTTAAAAGATGATCGCATTCTTCAGTGTTATACATGTACGATATACATGTAGCTACTGTTACAGGCTTACAGCGTCAGGAGTGTGATATCTTTTCCGATATCTATTTGTGTATTTATGTATATCAGTGATATATATCCTTTTACTGTATGCTATGGATATTACTGTATTAAAGAAGCCACTTTCAAGCTTATTAATGTACTTCATCAGTGCTCGTGTGTGTAAGATTGTATTTTTTAGACTTACAGTCACTTAGTCACGTATTCGTTATCCTATCTGCTGGTCTTAATTATATAAAATTCACACCAATACATCATAAGTGGTGTAAGTAAAGAATAGTAATTGACTTTTAATATATGTATTATATATTATGTCCAATACATTTAGGCTTCATAAATTCTGGCACCAATTAGTACCATTATTCTTCACATGAAAATGCCTAGACCCCTGTAATTCAAGAAATGACTAACTTGTTAGTATCTAGTGAGGTTTGATTTTGATAAACGTGTTCAAAAGATGTGTAATTGTTATAAATTTGTGTTTGACAGAAAACAATTGGAACTAGTTTGTTTTACATGTAGGCTTACACTGAAAGATTATGTACATGCATGTATACAGTATTTATCTATGTACATAACTGACATTTACTCCATGTTTTCTTTATAGAATGTATGGGACCTTCAACCGGATGACAGAAGTGCAAGATGTGATGGCAGCTCGCCCAAAAATAAAAGGGAAAAACAACTACATGTATCTCTGAGATCAAAACTGACAGTAAAAAATAAAGTCTGTTTGTAATGTACCCATTATGAACCAGAAAGAAATTATTTTCAAGAAGGAAGGACAGAACAAACCTAGCATAGTTCTTTACTATTATCACCAGGATATTTTCAAATTAATTTCTTCTTCACACAAATGAAAAAAGGAATAATAATGATTATTGCATGTTTACATACCTAGTATGTATAACTTTTGAATAATTTATATGGGACAAGGATGTAATTCCAATTTATGAACAGTAAACCAATTAAAATAATAAATGTCATTTGTCTGAGTTGTTTAATTATGTAGTGTTCATTTTAGAAATGTTCAAATGATTTTATTTAGCGTTCATAACATGATACTTTTTTTAAATTTAAAGTTACCTGCATTTAACAATGATAATTGTGAATGCCATCATATCATTCTGCAACTCTGCTTGATTTAAACATACCGGCTTCACACCATCGGCACATTGTTGTTTAACACAAAATAATAATGAATTTATTGTCTTGCTAAGTCATATAAACAAATGAATCTTTTAAGAGAATTTTTTTAAAAATAGTACGTTGCTATAGAATCCCTTGATTGACATTTTTAGTCTTGTTCACGAAAATGTGCAGAAGGACCCTTTTTTCTTTCAAATGTGCAATTATAGAACACTCTAGTCGACGAAAATCTGGGGAGGGGGACAAAAAGACTTGTTTGCCCCTGTCCTGGGAAACGGGGAGGCAACATATATATAGATCTACAATTAAATCTAAGGTATATTTTTGCTTTGAATACATAAAAGTACACATAAAATTTAGATATATAGTTAGGCTGATTTTTTGAAGTAAATCTGACGGAAAAAAAGTCATATAACTAGTGACATATATAGGGAATGTCCATTAGACGGATAGACACTATAACTAAGGATATATAGGGAATTTACATTAGACGGATAGGCACTATAACTAAGGATATATAGGGAATTTCCATTAGACGGATATATATATTATAACTAGGGCTATATAAGGAATTCCATTAGACGGATAAAGACTATAACTAGAAATATATAGGGATGTCCATTAGACGGGTAGACATTATAACTAAGGATATACAATGAATAGGAAGTGTCAAATTATATTGATATAATGATAAAAGAAATACACGTACTTACTTATTACGCTAAACATGCCTATATTATTAACCCCCCCCCCCCATTTTTCCCTTATTATAAAGTCTATATATTAGGCCATTTTTTCAAAAGCCTAATAATATTGGCAGGTTAGCGGAATAGTACCTAATATAATGACAAATGGAAATCAAATAATGGTAGAAGCAAGTATAAAACCATATAATATAATGAAAACTCTTCTTTATGGCTCCAAAAACCTGTACCGTATAGGATTATTTACACTTAGAAACTCTTCACAAAACTTCTGCATACGTTTCAACATTTATTAGATTAACACAGTAATCAGGAACCTATAGTCGATAAATTTGTGTTTTCAGTCGATAGCAGATATGTCCATTAGACAGATGATATTTCCTTCGATCGGATGTTTTGAATGTTCACGCGTAGCGCATGCACATAGGGGTTGTTTACACTCGCCGAAAAATTATAATATGAAATAGTGACTAGGTCGTTTCTATTTATTTTCAGTTTTTCTCCATTTTGAACAAAAATGTTATACAAACTTTTAAATTTTGTTATTAACACAAAGTACACAACTTTTACAATTATTTTTAGTTAGATATAATTCTTTTTATCTTTTATTACATGATTTTTAAAAGATTTACCCCCTTTAAATCACAACACAGACGCCATACACTAAGTAATTCTCTCCCTCTAACAGTGGGAGTCTCTCAGGGATCAATATCAGGAAAATTGATGTTGATTTTATAAGTGAATGATCTCCCCTTAGTAACCAACCACAGTGACATGTATATGTATGCAGATGATATGATACTGCAGCTCAAACGAATGCAATATCTATTGATATTGTAAATACAAACCTAAACGAGGATGCTAAGCAGATGGTGCAATGTGAATAAAATGTGCATCAATACTGAGAAAACAAAAGATGTGCTCGTTTCTACCTCAAAGGTAAACTAAAAGATGAATCTGTGTTGTCATTAATGATGTTAATATTGATAATGCATGAAAACCTTTTCGAGTTTCAGTTTATTATTGTATAACTTGGAATCACCAGTTCTCTTATGTATACAGTGCAATATCCTGTCAAATTTTTCAAATGAACAAAATAAGACCATTTTAAGGTCATCTGACCCGAATGGTATGATCTATTGTCATCGTGCACCGTCCGTCGTCGTGAACTTTTCATTCAAACGATTTCTTCTCAATAATCGAAAGGCCCAGGTTACTGATATTTGGCCTGTAGCATGCTGAGATGAAGGACTACCAAGTTTGTTCAAATGAATGACCTTAAACTTCATTCAATGTCACAGGGGTCAAAAAGGCTAAATTTTTTAAGCAATTTCTTCTCAAGAACCAGAAGGCCCAGGTTACTGATATATAGCTTGTAGCATGCTGGGATGATGGGCTACTAAGTTTGTTCAAATAAATGACCTTGACCTTCATTCAAGGTCACAGGGGTCAAATAAGCAAAATCTTTAAATGACTTCTTCTCGAGAACGGAAATGCCCAGGATACTCATATTAGGCCTGCAGCATGCTAGGATAAAGGGCTACCAAGTTTGTTCAAATAAATGACCTTGACCTTCATTCAAGGTCACATGAGTCAAATAGGCTAAATCTTGAAACGATTTCTTCTCGAGAACCGAAATGCCCAGGATACTCATATTAGGCCTGCAGCATGCTAAGATAAAGGGCTCCTAGGTGTGTTCAAATAAATGAACTTGACCTTCATTCAAGGTCACAGGGGTCAAATAGGCTAAAACCTTAAACGACTTCTTTTCAAGAACTGAAAGGCTCAGGGTTCCCATATTGGGCCTGCAACATGCTGGGATGAAGGGCTATTAAGTTTTTCAAATGAATGACATTGACCTTTATTCAAGGTCACAGGGGTCAAATAGGCAAAAATCTTAAAACAACTTCCTCTCAAGAACTGAAAGGTCCAGGATACTTATATTGGGCCTGCAGCATGCTTTGACGAAGGCCTACCTAGTTTGTTCAAATTAATGACAGTGACTGTCATTCAAGGTCACAGGGGTCAAAAAGGTTAAAATCTTTAAACGACTTCTTGAGAATAACTAGGAGGCTTAGAGACCTGATATTAGGCCTGTGACATGCTGGGATGAAGATATACCAAATTTGTTCAAATTAATGACCTTGGCCTTCATCCAAGGTCACAGGGGTCAAATAGGCTTAAATCTTAAAATAACTTATATATTTCTCAAAATCATTAATATGAATGCAATGGCATGCTCTTAGTGCGATTATGTATTATTTAATATAATGGTCTGCAGCTGTAGGCGGAGATGACCACCAATTGTTGAAAGGAATTTCATTTGCATCCATAAAGATGACATTAATACCACTATTAATTTTGCAGATAAACAAATTACGAAAGACACATACAATGAGCTGAGGATTGTTATGATTGCAAAAAAAGGAACAGGTAAAAGTGCGACAGCTAACACCATACTCGGAAGGAATGCATTTACCTCGAAACTGTCAGGTAAATCAGTTACAAAGAGGTGCTGCTTGAGGCAATAAATTACATATTTAATACCAATATATTCTTAAATAAATTTTCGACATGGAAAACACTACTTCAAACACGAAATAATATATTAACATACCTTTATTTCACTATGTCGTTTTGCCTGTCCAGTGAATTCTAGGTCAAAAGCACTCATATTCCATTGTAACAAATTTTGTATGCATTCATTTCACTTTCTGGTGATATTTTCCCATTGCAAATACAAATAGGCTATCTCCGATAACTATTTCATAAATCCAATCCAACAACTACGTAAGCGATGAATCACACTTTTTTTTATCCAGCACTCGACTCTTGTTCGTATAATCCGCCATATTGTAATTGATGATGGGTACCTTTTTCATGTACTTGCCCTTACCCGATACTGCACTGAAATTCTGTACCCAGACTCTGTATAAATTAATTAAGTTTCACGGTTTAGGTTCTTAGAAGTACCTTTATTTGAGATACGTGTATCATTAATTGAAGAATCTAACTTAAATGGAGACTCTAATGTTGTACTTGACCGTTACCACATTGATATTGTAGCTTTTGGTGTACAGGCACTGGGTATATGCTGTTTCCAGTCCGGGTCTGGCCATGGTTATGGGTACACAATATCCACACAAACGTGTTTAACCTAGATTTCACTGGACATGCAAAACGACAGCGAGGGAATCTGACTGCATTTTCCACTTTCATAGTGAAATAATGGTATGTTAATATATCATTTCGTGTTTGAAGTTGTGTTTTCCATGTCGAAAAGTTATTTAAGACTATATTGGTGTTAAATTACTACATATTTACCCATGTTTGACGGAATACGGGCGACTTTTGTAGAGGCAGGTGTACCTCTTCCAAAGGAGCCGTTGGTTCCCTTGTCCGTTTATATAGTATATATGCCCATAGTACACATGAATACACAGCAGACTTTCTCACAACCTACGTTACAAGTCCCTGTGCTGACACCGAGCTTGTCTCTTTCCGCTATCTGTTTCATGACAATGTAGTTACCTTTTCAGGTCTAGTGTGGCTGCCCACACGTGTTTTTATACGAGCAACACTACGTGGGTAACTTAAATAATTGACGCAGTGAATTTAGCCACATTATTTGGAGAAACGTCAATGTTATCCCATTAGAAATAAAAAAAATCATTGAATAGTATAACAAAATTGATCATTGTGTGATTATTATATTAATTATCAGATTAGATAAGATTACAACCACCTGTATGTAGCCGGGCTTCTCTATATATACTATCCAATCTGAATAATTCGTTTACCTCTTTAAAACTAAAGGGAAGTCGGTCGATTATTGAAATCAGAGTGCGTTTTTAATATTGCTATCTATTACGACCTTATTGGGACAGTATGTATTCGCCATTATATGTTAAGGGTAGCTCCAATGATTTGTTTATACTTTTACCACACCAAATCTAAAATGTTCAATACGTATAAACGTAATCAATTTAATATTGTTGGATGTACCAAATACCCAGCAACAAATATTTGATATAACGTCCGATCAGGTATCTATAAAAACCAACTACTGGGGAGTTAACCATGCTATGATAAGATTCAGAGTTAAACCTTTCTTTGGTTTAGCATCTTTAAGTTATGAAAATACGATGGGATATATATTATATTTGTCTCTGATATGACTTATTTATTTAGTTTTGTTAATTTTATAAACTAATTGGAAATCTCAATTAAACTACAGTTTAGTAAAGCAGTTGCCATGCCGGCTGATATGAGCCATCGTAATATATGTATATGTTAATGTCCGACCACATATATATGACTCAAAATTATTATATGAATGCAATGGCATGCGCTTAGTGCGATTATGTATTATTTAATATGATGGTCTGCATCTGTAGGCGGAGATGACCATCAATTGTTGAAAGGAATTTCATTTGCATCCATAAAGATGACATTAATACCACGATTAATTTTGTAGATAAACAAATTACGAACGACACATACAATGAGCTGAGGATTGTTATGATTGCAAAACAGGTACAGGTAAAAGTGCGACAGGTAACACCATACTCGGAAGGAAAGCACTTCCCTCGAAACTGTCTGGTAAATCAGTTACAAAGAGATGTTGTTTGGGGCAATCTGAACGCTTTGGGCAGGTCATCACAGTCGGTGATAGCCCGGAATTATTTGATACCGGTATCAGCAATGACGAAATGAAAAAAGAAATTGTCAAATGCATCGGATTGACGCCACCAAGACCACATGCATTTTACTCGTCTTGGCTATAGGGAGGTTTACCCCAGAAGAGCAGGATACGGTTAAAGCCTTCTCTGAGATATTCGGAGAGGGTATGTATGATCGTCTGATAGTCCTCTTTACACGGAAGGATGATTTGGTCAGGATGGGAACCACCCTAGAGGCCTATGTAGAGGAAGCAACCGAACCTCTGAGGAAAATCCTTGAAAAATGTAGCAACAGATACATTGCGTTTGACAACATCCAGCCGGCTGACACACTTGGAAAAGATGCAATGGAATTGATCGACACCATTTACGACATCACCGCAGACAACGGCGGACAGTGTTACACAAATGAGATGGTTAAAGAGGCAGAAAACCAAATTCAACTAAAACGTGAGCGAATGCAGATAAGCAAAATAAAGGAAATCGAGGAAAGGTATAGGGAAATGGAAGAAAACTTCCGAGGAGGTTTGAGGAGGACGGATCTTTCTTTATTTAACCTAAGGATTAGCTAAGATAGGCAAGGGTCTCATATCACCATTCACGAAAATACGGAGTTGGTTTTCCTAATGAAATATTCAAAGACGATGAACAAGTTTGAAAGACATTCTACAATGACATTTATCGGATCAACATAGTGTATAGCTGTCACCTTTTATATTACCATAGCAAATTGTATGTAAATTATCAAAACTTCAAGATACATAACGTAGTTTAAAATGTTATACAACATTTGTCTTGAAATGTACATGTAGGATTAGAATATAAGTATAGCGTACCAATGAGTATATGTAGGGAGATTATCGTAAGTGAAATGGGAAGGTACGGACACATTATATAAATACTACCTGCATTAGAGGTTGACAGTGCCTGGTGTCAGCCCGAGGATATCACTGTCACACGAGGCGAAGCCGAGGGTGACAGTGATAATCCGAGGGGTGACACTAGGCACTGTCACCCTCTTATTCAGGTAGTATTTATTTTATTATACCAAAGTCTAGAAACAAAACTAGTTTTCAAGTATTTGCAATGTATTGAAACAGTTTAACTGATTTTAGCAAAAGTCGAACTGTCAACGTCGGCAGTAGAATAGCATATCAGCTTCTACTCAGTAGCGCTAACTATCATTGCGTTATAAAAAAAAGAATACTCACTATAAGCATTAAGTGAAAATTCTTGTTGTCTTGCCTTTTGCGTTTGTTAATATCTTAACGTTTTTGTAAATCTCAATGAATTTTGGTTTCGTCCCGTCGCCTGTTTACAACATTAGCAATGTCACGAAGACGCTTGAAATTGCATGTCTTCCGTTCACCTAATCACCGACTGACACATAAAACCAACATATAGCGCTTGGACGGTTAGCGAAAAGGCGTAAACTGAAAGCTCCATCCGTAATATGAAAACAAAAAATTATATTGATAATCAGACTAATTTTGCAAAACTATTACTAAATAGCTCCAGATAAATTTTGAAGCGTCGCTTCAAAAAACCAAGATGGCGTCGAAAAAAGAAACGAGTGCGCATCATTTTCGGGCGGTTAATATTTTGCACTGTCAAAAATACACTATCACCCGTTGCTAGGGGGTTGCTACGAACATGTCTATTGTTTCCTATTGTTCTAATATTACCTGCCGTGTGATAGTATAAAATACCAAATATCTCTCGACCAATCAGAATGCAGGATTCTCATTTGAGGTATAATAAACATGTATATATGTCCATACTTCACTCATATCCCGAAATGTTACATAGAGTTTGCCCATGTAAGATAGCTATGTAAGAAAAATCTGTCTTACATGGCATTTCACACGCGCGGATTAATTTGTGAAATGGAGACAACTGCTAAAATATGCTATCTAGGCCTACCTGGTCACAGGGGCACGCAAATATTGTTAACATATATAATATTTTGATCATGTGTCATAACCGTGCATCGTATCCTATTAAAATTAACGTACATGTATATCTACTTGCATTGATGGATATGTTGTGTCCCCCTGTGGCTGTTGTAAACGTTATACGTGTAAACTCTACGTTTAGTCCAAAATGCCCGACTACAGTATCATGTCCCGTACTTTAGCCTCCAAGTTTCTGTTAACTTACTGAAAACAACACACACTGAAGTGACAAAACAGTAAAATTTACCGCTACATTTATTCCAAATGTCAACAAAATCAATATTTTCTCTTTGATTGTTCTTTTGTTTTGGATATAGGCCTATATATTTCGTGGCTGTTCGCATACGTGCACGATGTAATCGGGTACAGGAAAAAATCGGTCAGGTCACGGAGTATTTTTCAGAGGATTATACAATCACCCAGATAAGATTCAACAAAATGATCTTTCTTTGTCCGCAAACATTCAGTTTGCCAAAAACGGGTATGCTCTTTAAGAATATCTTATTGTTTTAACATAAACTTATGTAATAAAAAATCTGAAAATATGAAGTTAAATGAAGGACCAGAAGGTATTTTAACGGAAATTTGATAATGATATGAGAAATATGTCCTCGGGGTCACAAAATGTGGTAAAAACCTCCGCAAGCCTAGGGTTTTACGTCATTTTATGACCCCTAGGGTGAAATACCCCTATCTTCCATGTATACATATAAAAGAGTCTATTATCTATAGAGTGAAAAGCCTGTGGTATGAACGGCGATGTTTTTTCAATAGTACAACTTCGCAAACCAGGGGTCTTCATTGTGATGCTCTCCTTGCATTCGCTAGCGAAGTCGGTAATAATAATGTAGCTTAAAGCATTATATTTGATGTGATGTTTTTTTTTGTTTTTTTTTGTTGTTGTTGTTGTTGATAAATCGTTAATTATAAAATCAAAATTTCCCATCATTTAGGTTTACATTAACACTTATACGTTGTGTTGGTATTCTACATTTACATAGGACTCATTTAATCAATGTAAGTCTATACATTTAAACATTTAATCGACATGCAATTTGCATGTACCATTGTAAACTGCATTTTTTTTGTTCTAGATTTATAGTACTTTTAAATGCTCGATCGGTTATCCAATATCCGTTGTCATGTACATCAAACAATGAAATATCTCGAGATCCAATTATTTTGCTAATTATTTTGTATAATTATGTGTTTGGCATACAGGTAAGAAACAACACACACTTTTTTTTTATTTCTGTGTTGCTAAATATGTATAAATAACAATATGAACAATAAACGGCGACTTTTCGATTTATTCAATGCTTCTGCTTTTATTGTAAAGGTGTAAGAGTCTTCCAGAAGTGTTAAATTTAGAATTAGGAAATAACAAAAACAAAAATAAACAGAAAAAATGAAATAAAAAAACAAAACAAACACGAACTGTTGTCGTTTAATAAATATTTTGATTTAGTGAGTAGTGTGCAGTATGAAGCGCACTCTTAAACGTTTGAAAAACAATACACTCTTGTGTTGTAACAGTGTGCCTTGTAACCAAGTATATACTTGTCCATGTATTCTGACAGATGCAAAGAATATTTAACAAAGTTTTAATTTAATTGGATGTTGTTAGCCAACAAAACTGTCCCCGACGGTATCTCTTTATCACCATTTAACGAAGTTTTATTTTAATTGGATGTTTTTAGCCAACAAAACTGCTCTTGGTCAGCCAGATTTCTGTATTTACGTTGAGGTATCCCTGTATATTTGACCGACATATGAACTGTATTAATCTCATACCTTATGCATTTAACTCACATACCTTGTGGTGTCCCCGACGGTATCTCTTTATCACCATTTAACAAAGTTTTAATTTAATTGGATCTTTTTAGCCAACAAAACTGCTCTTGGTCAGCCAGATTTCTGTACTTAGGTTGAGGTATCCCTGTATATTTGACCGACATATGAACTGTATTAATCTCATACCTTATGCATTTAACTCACACACCTTGTGGTGTCCTAAAAATCAGATTAGTATAATGTTTCTGAAAATATCTCTTCACAAGCCGACAAAGTAATTAGTTAACAATATCTTACAAAAACAGCTTCCATACGGGCGTTGTATTAGAACAAAAAGACTCAAATAATTCTACCTGTTTTTTGGTCTTCATTGATGTAATGTTTAGGAATACATTAAAGTTGTTTATAACGACCGTTAATTAAGATAACAATGGGTTTTATGCTTAAGGACCAAACTTATAGCCCTACATGATTTAATCTGTTTTGAAAAGATCGTAATTGTATTTGTCTAGACCAATGCTGAGAGACAAGTTCATTTAGATCAAATAATTAGTTTGGAAGCTACAAATTCTCGGAAGAAACGTGACTCATAATCTGAATAGCCGGTAAGGATATTACCTTGTGTACCATCATTAGGACAAAAAGGACATTACAGAAAAGAAGCACAAATTATCGGAAGGTAAGTGAGTTTTGTATCGGATTTCCCATTCCGTTTCAGGACGAAAAAAATGTAAAACGCACATTTAAGTGATGCTGGCCATCATGCAGTTGTTCACTTAAAATACAATGTTGTACGATGTTATACATTGTTGTACGATGTTATACATTGTTGTACGATGTTATACATTGTTGGAAATCGAGCATTTCGATGAAAACAGCTTACATCAATTTATCGGGAAAGGGGGTATCATTTTAGGCCGTCTTACGCCACTCAGTGATAAGCAAAATATTTTCCATGAAGGTTTCGTAGGGTCAGCTGCATATTGTATTATATTCAGAACATTTGATTTGTCTGGGCTCATGGTAATTGCAGAGGTCAAAGGGTGCAAATTAAAATTAATGTCTTCAATGTATATTTCCCAATGTATTAGGTAGAAATGATAATTTTGCAGTTTGTGCCTGTATCACGGGTTATGAATCACAGTTCATAAAACAGATGAAACATTAGCAACATTTAAGTAGTAGGTGACAGTGACCTACATGTACATGTAGTTAAACATTTGTTCTATTTTCCCATTAAAAGCGTTAATGCGTTTGCTGAAAACTCTCATTTTACGACGATGAGATAATTGCAAGCGACACCTACTACCTGCTGCCCCGCAACATGATTGTAAGGGGCAACTAATATTGGGATCCTACTCTCCTGGCTACCTCGTAGATTGTCATTAACTTCAGGTTGGTTTTAAGCACTTTAATTAGTTTCTTGACATGATCTACTGAATTATATCTAATTTATCCCCGTCACCCAGCCCATGTGTCCTAAGGATGTAATCATCTTAAGCAGATCATGTCAAGATTTAAATGAAGTGCTAAACATTAACCTCGAGGTATCAGATTGTTGAAAAGGTATTTAAATATAGGAAAAACAGTATATTTCTATAAAGACGTACCAACCTTCATCCAGTATATCACAACTTCTATCGTTAGATTTGGCATTGTGACACAACAGTTATGGGTTGGTTAGTGAGGAAAAATTGGTTCATATAGCACATAGCCTTAACCTGAACATTTATGTTTCTAGTTAATTAATTAACGTAAAAACGCCTTGACAAACCGACTCAATAGTCTTGGTATTCCAGTCAAGGACAGATGTATTTCGTTTTAAACGTCATATTGTTATCCTGTGCAAGCAGATATAAAACAGTTTTTTCTCGGACAACATAGGTGAAAGATATATCATGAGCTAGATAATTATTTGACATAATCAATACATGCGACGTAATAGCAGCCTATAGTGTCGACATGACAAAATATATGTTGACGCATAATGACTTTCCTCTAATAAAGTTACACGATTAAATAGGTTTGCTCATCAGCAATCGCCAGTCTTAGTGTTGACCAACAAATATTATATGTTTTATGTAATAATATAGAATATGGTGTTTAACTCATGATCATCCGCTTTACTGTTCATTTCAGTATGTCTGCTTATTCTGTTCTACTGAAGATACGCTATGTGCTAGATGATATTTTCGTTACGATAACATAGAATACGTGTCACGTTTCATCCACACAGTTTTATATATCTGTTTATTGTGTCTTCACATGCCGCCAAAGCAATTATTCAATCATATCACAAACCTTGTCGTCTGGTCTTGGATTAGCACATCAATAGCCCTAAACAATGATATTGTGCGTCGTCAAGTAAATGTCATTCACCTCACACTGCCCCTAAGAAATATTGTAAATGTTTGTATTTGTCAAGACGAACGTGTCCCTACACGTTATTTGTTGATACGGATGATTGCTTTGAAATCTTCGAGTGTTATGTTTAACCTTGAATTTAAAACTGCGTGTATTCTCGGAAAAACGTGACTCATGGTTTCCATAATCGAGAGATAAATATAATCTACCCGATTCTGTATCGTCACTAAGACAGGGGAATAACAAGACATTTGCTGGGGAACCGCTAGTAGGTTATTACAGTGACAGTTTTTCAGTTTTGCAATATATACCAAGCAGAACGCAGCATTTACAGTTAAAAGGTTGTCTTTGCGGGGATACTTTTTTAAAATATCAAATCAAAAAAATAATATTACATATATTTTCACATTGTTTTCATGTTTCTTGTTGGAGCATAGTTATGTTGCATTATGTTAATTTTTCGAAAGTTGGCTTTCAAAATCCCAAAAGAAACTTCCTTTAGCCCAGATTTGTTTAAGCTATCTAACTTATCGAAAACTTATCCTAGCTTTCCCTCTGAATTAACACTACGTTTTCTTTTTGTAATTCTAAAAAGGCTCAAAGTGTCTGGAATCTCCGTGCTTATTTCTATTAAAACTACCAGTACAAATGGGAATCATTAACTACATATTCTATATTGTGGATTCACAAATTATTTGCGTAGATTATATGCTTTATATCCGTGCCATTTGTTTTAGATGCTTTTTTAAAACTTTGTTTGAACAATTTTTTATTTGGAATACGAAAACGAAACATTGCTACTGTCATTTCATTTTATCCTTTAAAAGGTGTGTCAACAATTGTTCACTGCATTAAAAATACTCTCAAGATGTTTCCTGTCTATATGTAATTTAAATAGGTTTGTATAAAATTAAATTTTTGAAAAAGTCCGGGTAGTAACTGAACACGTTTTTGTTAATATACCTAGTTATATATTCCAAATATAAGATTCTACAGCTAGATTTAAGTAAACATTAGTAATATTATTAGAATTCAACATGTGGTACAACTCTTCTTAAAAAGAGAAATGAAATTGAATAACCTACCTCTGATTCAATTGTTTTATCTAAGTATATGTGTGCATACAAGTTTATATATGAAAGTATATGAAGACATCTGGCTATGTGTATGTAAACATACTAGTGTGGTCGGCAGGTGTATATATGTAGACATATATGTATATATATGTGACTATGTGACTGTATGTCTGCTGTTTAGATATGTAAGTATGTACGATTATATTTTTATAAATTCTATCTACAATACATGCATGAATGCGTAAGAATGGATATATTCCTGGATAGATTTGTTTTAAGTGTGTATATACATGTAAGTGTAATATACATAATACTTACCAAAATATTTTACTCTTTTACATAACATGTTGCAGAAACTACATTTTTGACTGCTAACACATAAAGTTTAGGTGATACACGAAAACGAGATTCTATACATGGGCTAAATATCAAAAAGGTAACATAATCCTGGCACAAGAAACACATTTTACAGCAACTAATGGCCCATTCATACAGTCAGAGTGGAATGGTTAAGTATTACATAATTTTGGCCCCAGCCAGAGCTGTGGGGTAGCTATCTCTCTAACAAAAAACTTAAAGTATGAGATAATTGAATTTGAAAACATTTACACAAGAACACAGTTTAAGCCTAATTATCATAGGTGGAGATTGGAATGAAATTCAAGACACCAAATCTGACAGAAAATCTAGAGTAAACCTCCAAAAACCTGTAAAATCTTTAAAGTCACTGATAAAAGAATGTCGTTTAATAGACTGTTGGAGAATAAAACACCCAACCACAAAACAGTTTACATGGAAGCGGAAAAATGTAAATAATGAGGCTAGTAGAAGTGACTATTTCCTTATACAAAATGAACTTGTTCATAAAATTTCATCAACTGATATAAGACCAGCATCAATTAAATACACTGATCATCAAGCTGTATCACTTTATCTAAATATTGAAAAAACAATACGTGGACCAGGGTATTGGAAGTTAAACAATAGTCTGTTAAATGGTTATATGTACCAAAAAATAATAATTGAAGTACTTAATGAATTTAAAAAATTAAAAGAAGATAAAAGCATGTCAAGTCGAATGATATGGGATCTATGTAAAACTTGAATTCCAAAAGATCAATTGAATATGGAAAAAATAAATCAAAATTAAGAAATCATATTATTTTTGTATTAGAAAATAAACTTAAAAGCTTAACGAAGAAAAAACATACACAGAAGAAGAAATAGATCAAGTCAGAGAACAGATAGAAGAACAATACACTCAAATGGCTCTCGGTTCGCAAATAAGATCACGCGCTAAGTGGTTTAAACATGGTGAAAAGAACACTAAATATTTTCTTTCTTTAGAAGAAGGGAGATAAATTACAAAATCCATTACTAAACTAAAAAAGGAAAAGGAAGAATTACTGACAAAACAAAAAGACATAATCAAATATGAGAAACAGTTCTAAGAAAAAATGTATACATAATAAAAACCAAATGTAGATGACATAAAGCAGTATTTAGGTTCAATAAATTTTGAAAGGATACTATCTGATGAAGATAGCAATTAATGTGAAGGTTTATTAATTGAAAATGAATGCTATATAGCTATAAATAAGATGAAATTAAACAAAGCTCCAGGCTCAGATAGAGTTTTACAAAATATGTTGGCCACATTTAAAAGAAATGTTAATAGATTGTCTAAATAAAGAAATATAGATTATAAGATATTAGCTCACTGTCTATCTGAAAGAATAAAACCCATCCTACCTAAAGTTATAAATACTGATCAGAATGGCTTTATCAAAGGGCGCGACATTAGATATAGCATTAGACTTATTCAGGATATAATAGAATATGCCGAGAAATTTAATATTACTGGATCTATACTATTTTTAGATTTTGCCAAGGCATTTGATTCAATGAAATGGGAATTTATGTTCCATACTTTGAAAACATTTCGATATAAAGAAAGTTTTATGAAATGGGTTTCAGTCCTATACTGTGATATATATTGCATAATAACAAACAATGGATTGCTATCAGAACCAGTAAAGATTATGCGCGGAATCTGTCAAGGATGTCCGTTATAAGCTCTACTGTTTGTAATAACAGTCGAGACATTATCAATGAAAATTAAGCAAGATATTAATATTCATGGAATCCAAATTGAAAATTTAAAAGAAAGACATTTTAAAATCTCACAACTAGCAGATGACACCACCCTCTTCTTGAAACATAAACAAAGACATAGCTGCTGCCCTAAATGCTATTGAAATATTTGGTAGTCTTTCAGGATTAATCCTAAATAGAAAAAAATCACTAGGTCTCAAATTAGGAATTAATAAATTAAACATAGAAGATAACTTTGCAAAGATTGATTGGTCACAAAGTGAAATAAAAGCACTTGGAGTATATTTTGGGCTTAATGCTATTAAAACATCTCAAATCAACTGGAAAAGTAAAATGAAAAAATAAATAAATTAGTCAAAACATGGAAAAGGAGGAAATTATCAATTTCCTCAATTATCTTATCTTATATCTGTACTGACTATACCAAAACATATTGTAACTGAAGTAGAAAAAAATATTTACAATTTCATTTGGGAAGGTAAAAGTGAGACGGTAAAGCGAAAAACTCTATGCAGATCATATAGCGAAGGAGGTCTTAACACACTTGATTTCAACTCCTATATTACAACTATACAATTAGGATGGATAAGAAAATTAAAAAGCAATGAAGAAAATCAATGAAAAATCATACCAAGATTACTTCTAAATCAATTTGGAAAAGATTTGTTAATTTTTTCAATGAATATAAAACACACAAAACAACTAGAAGATTTCTCAAACATTCCACAATTCTATCAAAATATCATTAATGCTTGGGTAGACATAAATGGGAGAAATTGTGAAACACCCCAAAAACATAACAGATATTGGAAAACAAATAATATGGGGCAATCAATTCATCACATATAATAATAGATCATTGATATTTAAGAATTGGATGAAAAGTAATATCATCACTATAAAAGATCCGTTAGATGCTGAAGGATACATAAATGAAAATGTAATATTGAACATATTACAAGATAAACACAATTGGATATCACAAATATCAATACTTAAAAACGCAATACCTAAAATATGGCAGCAACAATTTAAAAAAATCAGATATATCAAAATACAACATAAATGAGAAATATTATGAACTGTCAGTTGTTATGACACTATCACTAAAAACAATACCTATAATTAAAACTACAAACACAATCATATACAACAACCTGATTGGGAAAATATCAGTTAGACCGATTGCATATATATCATGGAAAAACACATTTATACATTTTAAAAATCCGAGATAGAACACAAATTAAGAATATCCCTTCAGTTCACCTTTAACATTTTGAAGACAATAGAATGAAAATATTTAAATGGAAACTGATTAACAGAGTTCTGGCAAATAGTTACCTACTTTATAAATGGAAAATAAAAGATAGTCCATTATGTAATACATGCGGAGTTGAAAAAAATTAGAAACACTTTTTTGTAGAATGTAAATATATTAAATCATTTATTGCACATGTCAGCGATATGTGCAGTAAACTAGGTTATTGCAAAAAAATGGTGACATTGGAAATTATAGTGTTAGGTTATAAAATTGATTATGAAAAATATGAAGGAGTTAATTTTCTACTTACTTATATAGACTACGTCATTTACAAGGCCTACTACACAAGCAATTGTAAACAAAAAGCAATAAACCTAGAACATTCACTCAGACGAGAAATACACTTAGTCATGGGAACTAAAAACTACAACAAATCACCTCCCCCAACGTTCATAAAATCAGCTTGTGAAATCCTCGGAATAAATCTTGACTCCGATATTCTGTGAAACTTTCATAGTAAATCCAGTTGGTTTTCAGTAAAATGACATCATGATTCACACTCAAATCTTCCTAATCCTTCACCATAACTTTCACTGTCCTTGATAACTTTCCATGTAGCAGTCCTTTACAGTACACTTCCTCTGAAAAAGATTAACAGAACGACACGTGTCATAATATATTGGAAATATTGTTTTGTGCAATATTAAGTAAAATACACTATTTATACTGACGTAAATAATACTCACCTGAAATAGTTATCTGTTCAAACCATTGTTTTCTCCACATACATACAAATTCTTCGCACAGGTACTGGAATGTCTTTTCTCACTAGCACTCCTCCAACGAAAAAACACATGTATGTTGTTTTCGTCATGATTTCCGGTTATGAGAGTTATCTTCTTCCTGTTTACACTATTCATCGACTCAATATTTTTTGTCATCTCGATTTGCTTTATTATGGTCATCGACAAATTCGTTATAAAACTACTATAAAAGTCAAAATATATTATGTATTATTTATATGTTGCAAAAATAGTACTTTAGCCATGGTATAGTTCATTCGCATTTTGTCTGAGTTATGTCCCTTCAAAATCTTTAATATTAGAAATTAAATTATTAGAAAATAGATTTAATATCCAAAATCACATTTTCTTATGTCATGATATTGCAATGAGACAAACTTAATTTATATACTCAAATACTTCAACTTTATTACAATACGTTTAATAAGCAATGATCTTTGAAGATAATTACTGGTGACAAATTGATGAAAATATGATTATTATACAAAATTTGTATTTATATACCATTTTTATACATGTTGTACAATTTTTTTTTCTGAAATAAATTTTTTCCTGTATTTTTTTTTTCACAGTACAAATATTTTATTCCCCCAGCTGTATATGATGTGTATATACATTTGTGGCATAGCAACAAATGTATATACACATCAGTAATTTGGTGAGAGCTGCCACGGTTGGGATGCCCTGGGGTCAACTCCCCGAACAATAATGTCCTCGCACAGGAGGGCTCTCGCACAGCATGCATCAATTTAAACAATAAATATATATTTTAGAGCCATTACAGTTAAAGGGGGAAAAGTAGACATTAGTGATTAGTAATAATTTTGGATGTGGAATATATTGGTTACACCTTCGTAAATCCTGGTTGTCATGGTAACAATTTATACTCGTAGTGTCCTTCGTTCGGTCGTTGGTTAATGATTTACTGGTATTTTATTATGCATTTTCGGCTTATACATTCTGATGTAAACCCAATCGTTACTGTCTGGAAATGTATATACATTCCGAATGTCCGTTACAAGTAATCAACATGTAGGTCAACATCACTATTTGGTCGAGAGTATCAATTGGCCTTAACGGCCCAAGACTCCGTGTCGCCTTTTATTTGTCCCAAGAGATCCCATTAAAAATCAATCTAAGGTCAAAAATTACAAAAAAACTCAAGGTAATATAATACATGATTTTGAGCTTATATTACGCTAATTACTTCGTGCATAATGATAGTTATAGTAATAGTGTATTTAGCACATACTAGTTCAATTATTAAACCTACTCTACCACAAATGGCACGTGACTACTACTCTACCACAAATGGCACGTGACTACTACTCTACCACAAAAGACACGTGACTACTACTCTACCACAAATGACACGTGACTACTGCTCTACCACAAATGACACGTGACTACTGCTCTTCCACAAATTACACGTGACTACTGCTCTACCACAAATGACACATGACTACGGCTCTACCACAAATGACACGTGACTACTACCCTACCACAAATGACAAGTGACTACTGCTCTACCACAAATGACACGTGACTACTGCTCTACCACAAATGACACGTGACTACTGCTCTACCACAAATGACACGTGACTACTGCTCTACCACAAATGACACGTGACTACTGCTCTACCACAAATGACACGTGACTACTGCTCTACCACAAATGACACGTGAATACTGCTCTATCACAAATGACACGTGACTTCTGCTCAACCACAAATGACACGTGACTACTGCTCTACCACAAATGACACGTGACTACTAATCTACCACAAATGACACATGGCTACTGCTCTACCACAAATGACACGTGACTACTGCTCTACCACAAATGACACGTGAATACTGCTCTATCACAATTGACACGTGACTTCTGCTCTACCACAAATGACACGTGACTACTGCTCTACCACAAATGACACGTGACTTCTGCTCTACCCCAAATGACCAATATGGCTTCTGATCACCCTTGTTTTGACCTTTACCCTTTCGTTTCGTATTTTGCATCCGGAACTAATCTTTAAAAAAAATCCGAGGAGTTCGAGTGAGTTCACAAACCGAAAGTCACACAGACAAAACGTCTCTCCTTGTTGCTCATGTATCTTTACTTCTTTTGAGAAGTTAAACATGTGGATGTTACAGAGTTTAATGTTATAACATAATTATGCATCGTTTTGAGTCTCCTTTAGTCGATATTCAAAACGTGTTACATACTAGAGGAGCCATACGCGTATAAATTTATAGGCTTAAAGAAGAAACAGAGACATTGGACACGTACGTAATACAGCTAGTTAAATCCATGGCTATGCAATAATGGTCGCCTTCATCTGATCGAAGAATATGTCATCAATTCAAAATATTTTATTGTATATATAAATTATACACAATGGGATTGGGTAACAGGCAGTGCCTATATCAACCCTTTCCCTCTTCCAGTAATGTACAACATGTTACATATTTATAAATACAAATTAAACATCAAATTCCAAATTAATTAATATACACATCCTTACACTCTCTCACACACATCCTCACGTTCCTACCCTTAGAATTATATTAATGAATCAGGGAGCATTTAAATTTGATTAAAGATAGTAAATTTTATGGGAAAATGTATAAATAATTTATTATTAAATGTGTTTATTAATTAGTAGTTAAATATATGACTGAATATATCATCATGTGAGTTATATCACAATAGTCTTTTGTATGTATTATATATTTGGACTCACTATCTAGGATATATTTGTTATCATCATCAGAAAGTAGAAGACTACCTTTAGTTAGAATGTCAGCTGAGATATATCCAATTTTGTTTAAGATCAAGTATAAAAAATGTCTACAGAAATTGAAAAGTTGACAAAAGAAGAAAAAATGGTTAATGTCTTCAGTATGATTACCACAATCACATTGAGCACTGTCAATTAAATTATCACTAAATCTATTATAGTTAAGGTTACTAACTCCTTGTCGGAGTTGACACAGTACTATGTATCGGGGGGAACAATATGTAAAAACCACACTAACAACAGACAGAGTTGTAGTGAGTATCAACTTTACTTTTAAATATTGATATATAGATTGTGAATTAATAATATGTTCATCTAACTGATTCCATATGTTCATTGTGCTAGGAAATTTTTTTTATTTATAACAGTTAGTGCGTGCGTACGGGACATTAAAATATCTATGGGCACGCAATCTATAATTGTTGTTATTGTTGTTTATATAGGGTGAAATTATTTTATATTGATAGTTAGGAGTCATTATCAATAATAACATATAATGATGTGTCATCTGCAAATAACTTAATGTTTGAAAAAACTTCATTTGTAATATCATTTATAAATAACAAAAAGACGAATGGCCCCAAGACTGAGCCTTGGGGTACACCAGCTGATATATGTTTGAAAAAAGGAACTATAACCTTCTAACACTACTCTTTGGGATCTATCAGTTAGATAACTTTCGAACCATTTACAGACTTTATCAGATATTCCGTATTTTCTAAGTTTATTTAGGAGGCCATTATGCCAAACGTCGTCAAAGGCTTTACTAATATCTAAAAACACAAATTTAATATCTTAAACATTATCAAGGTTTTTTGTTATTGTATCGTAAATGGATACAAGTTGATTGACTGTCGAGTCGCCTCGCTGAAACCCTGATTGGTGTTTACTTATGACCTGATGTTTAGTGATGAAATTAAAGACATATTCAAAAATATTTTTTTTCTATAATTGGAGAATACTGAGGTTATTGGCCTGTAATTAGTTGTATTGGAGGCATCACCTTTACCTTTATAAATAGCTGTAACATTTGATCTCTTCCAAGTAATAGGAATGCTGCCAGTAGTAATACTTTTATTAAAAAGAATATTTAAGGGTCTAATTATAGAAGGGCATATATATTTTATAAATTTGGGGGCTATTCCATCTGGACCAGCTGGTTTATTCTTATTAATGATTTGAATCTGGTCTATAATGTCAGTGTCAGTAATTGTAATATCAGACAGTTTTACATGACTAAGGGGAGGTAAATCCTGTTGCATCAGCTTTCTCTAATGGATGGATTAAAATTTTATTATTAACTTTAAAGGTGGTGAATTTTTAACTTTATTATTTAGTGAAGAAATTGATTTGGTTATTCTCCACCACTTACCTAGAGGGATGGATTCTTATTCTTATAAGATCGATAGATTTATTCTGAATTTCCCTAAATGCTTCCCAGTCCTGAACTTGATTTCTATTACATGCTTTCCTGTGAATTCTGGGTTTTTTTCTAAGACATAGCCTAATTTCATTAGTTATCCACGGTTTATCAGATGGGCGAATTTTAACGGTTTTGCAAGGAATATATTTGTCAATAACATCATTAAGAATTTGAAGAAATTTTTCATTTATATAATTAACATCATTTGAATGGCCAATTAGAGTATCCCAGTCTATTGATTGTAATTCGTTATTAATGTAATCCCAGTTGACACTTTCAAATTGGTAAAAAGTTTTTTTGTAAGATTTTTCATGCAGTGTTTTGAAAACAAGATTTAAAAGAAAAGTACAATGCATATGGTCACTACAAGTTGGAGGTAGTACCTCAGTGTTACTAACAATGTTAGGATTGTTTGTAAAAAATATATCAATACTTTTAGCAGATGTGTTGGTGTTTGGATTAGGCTTTCTAGTTTGTATTTTGTTAAAATAGTGTGTAGATGTCAAGTGTTGGGGAGTCTCATCATATCCTGATTGATGTCACCAGTAATGATTACATTAGTGTTCAAGTTAATCAAGTTTTCGATAAGATCATCGAAATGTTGCCAATAGTTAACTATGGAGTTAGGTGGACCATAGATGCAACACAAAAGAAATTTTTTATTAGAGTTTTGCACTTCTATAACTGTGTCTCTATAACTACCTCCTGTCTTTATAACTATCACCTGTCTATATAACTACCACCTCTCTATATAACTATCACATGTCTATTACTATCACATGTCTATAACTATCACATGTCTATATATATATATATATCACATGTCTATAACTATCACATGTCTATGTAACTATCACATGTCTATAACCATCACATGTCTATAACTATCACATGTCTATATAACTATAGTAACCACTTGTCTATACTGCCTGTCTATATAACTATACCATCTGTCTATATAACTATACCATCTGTCTATATAACTATACCATCTGTCTATATAACTATACCATCTGTTCTGTCTATATAACTATACCATCTGTCTATATAACTATACCATCTGTCTATATAACTATACCATCTGTTCTGTCTATATAACTATACCATCTGTCTATATAACTATACCATCTGTCTATATAACTATACCATCTGTTCTGTCTATATAACTATACCATCTGTCTATATAACTATACCATCTGTCTATATAACTATACCATCTGTTCTGTCTATATAACTATACCATCTGTCTATATAACTATACCATCTGTCTATATAACTATACCATCTGTTCTGTCTATATAACTATACCATCTGTCTATATAACTATACCATCTGTCTATATAACTATACCATCTGTTCTGTCTATATAACTATACCATCTGTCTATATAACTATACCATCTGTCTATATAACTATACCATCTGTTCTGTCTATATAACTATACCATCTGTCTATATAACTATACCATCTGTCTATATAACTATACCATCTGTTCTGTCTATATAACTATACCATCTGTCTATATAACTATACCATCTGTCTATATAAC
>SAYR01036860.1:0-15531 GCA_004382745.1 Argopecten irradians irradians | reverse complement strand
CTGGGGGGGCACAGCTAAGCGCAATAGTATATAACTCTTAAAAGCGATGGCTCTACAAAACAAATACAAAATGAAACTGACATCCAAAATAAATCTCCCCAAAAGGAAACTTCAACCACCATATAATCCAAGAAAACCAAAAAGCTGGTACAAACAATCAGCAGTTTCCCACAGTTTCTAGGTTCATGTCCTCTACACAGGAGCGGCAAGAACCACGCAGGTTTCATTCACCCTTATATTATTGAGCGGCCGTTAATAGGGCATCAAATAGGCATTGCCGCGCGGATGTAAATTTCTGATTAAGCCGCTTTGGCGATCGGGGTGAGATCTCCCTAATTAGAGGCTTTCTGCAAAGCAACAAATGTCGGCAGAAGCCTCCTTGGAACCACCAGTCTGCCAGCGCCTGCACGTGTGCGTAAAACCGCACACTCATTCATTGAATTTGCAGCCAGCGGGGGTAATCAGGTCACCAGCGCGATTGCGGCTAATGACAATGAGGGCCGATCATTATACTGGCTTCATTACATCGTCGGAAGGAGCTGGCATTCCGGTCACGTACGTGAGAGATCATGACCAGATAAAGAGTGGGAACGTTTGGTTCCCAACACATCACTTTACAACTATTGACCAATTCGCCAACCACCAACGTTACCGGCAGAGAGCGTAGAACTGTTGGTACCAGCGTTCGATGCTGTTTACCAGTCTGCATTCAAAAATCCATCGAAGGGTGCAGCTAGGTACAGGCCCATAATTGAGAACCAATTGAGTTGTAGACGGACAAAATGGGGTATGTCCAGTACTGCTGGCGTGAAAGTCACCGAATGAAATAGCGAAGTGACATCTGTCCAATCTGCAGGGCGCGGTTGACCCATGCAGCGTCTACTCGCCACTGTCCCGCCTCGACACTGACTCGGTGGAGAGGGAGATATTACGTGGTCAAAATTTATCACTCCTAAGGGGTCTCTTCCGAGGGCTATGGAGCGAATAGATCGAGCCGCTTTCACAGACCGCTGAATGGTTGGCACCTGATGCCTCTATGAATCATGTACCTGGCGGCAAGACGGTCCTAGTTGACAGTGGCTCGTGTCACCGTTCAACATGCGGTTCAGGTCGCGAGGCCTTCGGTTGACAAGCCTTAACTGTCGGGACATCGTCATGATCAGTGTCCCAGAGTATGGAGCTGATGCTAAGAGACCGCAAGAAATATATCATGGGGACCCGATAACAGACGTCTAAGGTTCAAGTCGGGTCCATATAAGCCCCAACACAAACCAAACCAAAATCCAAATCCCACTGGAAAGCCTTAAACGCCAAATCCCCATCCGGCCACGTCTGCCCAGACACTGTGCCCATACACAAACAGTGAAACCACAACCGAATGCATTAGGAAAAACAAGTTACCGCCGCTCGGTCACTAGACGTGCTTACATGCTTGCACCGTCTTATTGACGTAAAAAAAGCTTCCCTCAGAGAGAAGCCCAAGCGCGACCCATCAGAAGCTACACCCACCGCAGGAGCATACGCCAGACAAAACACCAAGGCTCAAATGCTTGGCGAGGGCTCCCTGCAATTAGAGTCAACAAACCGCCATAGGGGACGTCAAGATGACCCTATCCTTGACGGAACATGTCTAATGATGTCTATCGGCACCGAACAGCCGGAGTTTGGTTGACCAAACACATTATCCGCCCCCAAACAACCTTACTTCCAAATGTAGGGCTCCTGTCCTGGTTCCCGCACAAAATATTCCTCAGGTCACCAACATAGTAAGACAACACACTATCATACCGAATGGTAACATACCGCGGATTATAAAGGCCGAACATAGAACGAGAATTAATAACACATCTGTTATACAACACACAAAAAACCCATCATATTCTGGCTCAACAGAAATAATAGCTGAAAGGACACCCCATCTAATCTCCGGAACAATTTTACTTATACACCAAAAACCTTCCAACCAACAGCGTGGACCGCCATCAGGTTGGTGTGGCGGTGGCCGGCTTGCCGATTATAAAAACGTCCCTCACAGGACACATCAGCTCTAAAGTACCCACCTCTACAACTGTTCGCTTATAAGCGCATACAACTTCTTCATCCGAACATACTCAACCAGTCTGTTCTATCTAATCTACCTCCAAATACCCATTTAGTCTGTGATGAACGGAAGGTTAACATCGTATCACAACTACCAGTGCCATATATTATTCATGGGGTGACTTTAACGGTCATAAAGTGAGGCCTCTGTGGCTCCCCAGGCACTGACGATATATGGTAGATGCTAGTTATCGCAAGGAATTTATTAATAAAAACAAGCTATATGTCTTTTATATAGACACAATGCCCTGCCCAACAATATTACCACCGCTGCCTCTGGCTCTGCTACCCACATGATTTTAAATCGTTGTGTGCCATCCCATTCAATTCTTCTTGGATTTACTGATTGTGATGCGCTGTCAAGCGGTGATTCTCTGTGCGGAGACCGCATCAGCTTTCCAATATAACTCTAAAAACAATAGAGGGTCACAAAACTTGAGGAGACCACTACTTCCTCGGTTGGGAATCGTACATAAGGCGGATCACTGGGTTTCAAGTTTTAAAAATGGTGTGCATGAGGAGCCTCAATTAGAGGTGATTAAATTTGTTGAACATCGATGATCCCCATTAAAATTTTTCACACAGAAAGCCGCTACTTGCTATCGCTTTACAATAAATACCAATACCAAAATCCTCGTGCATAAACCTACCAAAGTTTCGTCGTTCCTCAGAATGATTCATTTATTCAATAGACTTCTGAGTTAGAAATTCCAGCAACTGTAGGCCTAGGTAACTTGGCTTCACCCAACCGCTCTCAAAACTATAACAATTTTTAAAAATTTTGCGAGAGCAAAGCCCTCGCAAGGTCTGATTCAAATCCGACAAGATTAAAGTAATCTTGGAAAGAGTACGTCACAAAAATTAAATTCCAATACATCTTCGAAGAAAGTTTCGCGAAAAATGATTGGATAAAAAATTCAGTGGAAAAGAAAGCAACACCATCCTCCCACCTCCATTAAAACAATAAAATATTTTCTTCAAAATCGAAAATAAGCCGACGCCCTCAAAAAATTTTGCTAAAAAATTCATTCCATCAAAAATCATTACCAAAAAAAATTTTATAAAGGAAAAGCCAAAAGAGGACGTTTAATTTTTTAATCCTCAATAGTGAAAGTTACATAATAGGCCTTTCGAGTTACCAGAATTGCTCCCGAAGTCCCTTGAGGAAAGTGCAAATGGATCTCCGGCCAGCTGGGACCAGGAAACCGAAATATTCATATATGGTTTTTTTAAGAAGACCAATACAGAAGCTCTTCACTTAAAATGGTTTCTATTTACTATAATTAATGGCCCAAATTTACTCCTTCTTGTAAAAATTCCCGAGTCTTGGAAGGAAATCTACTCATAGGTATACCCCCTTCCCCGAAGGCCCGGTAAATTAGATGCTACCGAGCCCACATACAACTATCGTCCTATCTTTCTATTGACGCAGTTGGTATTTGATAAAACTCTTACGAACCAGCATATGATAAATACCAGCGAATTAGTTTGGATTTCCTGGAATCCAAACAATATTTTAAGTCCTTTGCAATAGCGGCACTTTTAGAATACCGCAGCGGACGAACGGTAGACCACTATAGAGATTATGAGAAACATTTATCACCGAGGGGGGGGGAGGGAAACAGAAGCATTTGCCAAGAAAGAACATCCTTTGGCCGTATCTCTGTTGACCTTGAATGGCATACGACACAACTTGGGCAATTATGGTAATCATGAACATCTCTGATTTGATATCGGTATACGTGGTTAAATTTGCCACAATTTATATCGAAATTTTATTATCTGACAGGCATTCAAAGTTCGAACCGGGTTCCAACATACTCCATTCCCAGAAAACCAGGAAACACAGGAGGAATGGGCGCTTCCCTTCAGGGTGGTATCTTGTCCCCGTCCACACTTTTTGGGACAAAAATTAACCCAGCATAACCATAAAATGTTCCTTGGCCAATGTCTACGGGAAGGGTCCTGCGTCATTTGTGCGATGATTTCTTGATCTTGTTTAACAGATCAAAAATCATTGCACACTATTAGACGGCAACTACAAACAAGTTTTTTAGGCAAAGTTACCAAAATTGGGCTGACGAAAATGGACTTAGGATTTTTCAAGATCAAAAAAACTGTTCTGTATGCACTTCTGGTCAAAAACAAAACCACACCAATTGATCCTGAGCGTCCGAACATCTCAATGGAATTTAAAATCTCCGAGAGTAGTGCTGAACAAACAAATTGTCTTTGGACTAATATTTGTATTCGAAACTGTCCTTTGTTCCACATATCAAAATTCTGAAGGATAAGTGGCTTGAGAGGCGACCTGACATTCTACAAGTTCTTTCCCCATTCTGATGGCTGGTGCAGACCGTGAAATGCTTCTCTACGTCTATCTAATCGGGCACTTTATTTTAGGAATCAAAACTTGAATTCGTACAGCTCATATTGTCTAATGGATCGGCTACGAGCGTCCTAGTCTAACCACGATGGCTCTGACCCCTATAAGGAATTCAGAGACTGCGTCTCGCACTTGGAGCTTTCTCGAACCAACACCGCTTGAAGAGGTCTCCCAGTCGTGTGAAAGCTAAATGGCAGCCATCTACAGACGATTTCGACGAAAGAAATCTATCCAACAGTAATGCTGCTCAACTGAAATCCAACTCCCAAAATATCCTTGATTTCAATCCTTGTAATTCAATGCCACAAATCGAATAATATATTTTACACAAAATCTGAATAAGCTCATACAACATTTGCATCTAGAAATTTCAAACTTTTTGCTCGGAACTTATAATATATTTACTTTCTGGAGCCACATTGTACTGGAGTATCATCCGTGTATCGGACTGTATCCAGCAATTGGCTTATACTCAATAACAGTCACCTGATGATCCAATTTACTTCTCACTGAGACAAGGGCAAAAATCCAGTGCATTACCCGAAGAACACCAATCCTCCATTTCGGGAGTGGCATTTATACGGTGCCTTTTCCTGTCAGCTGATCATGTTCAGATCTACCACTGACGGATCATTCAAAAAGATGGTGCATTAAAGGTGCGGGCAGCAGTGCTGTTACTACTTATCTACTTGCTCTTCTCATCCGTCTCCCCTGGATACTTGCCTGGTCATTTTCTCTGCTCGGAAGCTATGGCTTAATCGCGTCTGGCGCTGACCTATATCGGAAGAACAACGGCATTGATAAAGGGCAATCATTCTGTGTCTCAAGACTGCTTTTCAGCTTTGCTTTCAGAGCTTTGAAATTCAAGAATGTCCTAGAGCATTACTACTACATTCAAAATCTTTTATTTCCGAGAATTACTCCTGTCGATATTTGCGTTCTAGAAATACTAATATTACTTTCTTATCTTTGGATAGGGGACCATCTGGGTCTAATCGCGTGGATGAAGTGTGATAAGGGGGACATGCAGGTGACGTAAGACGCATCTAAACTTTCGCTTCTCGCCGCACTAAACAGATTTGAAACTAGGCCATAAGTCAGACCGACAATCAAAATCCTTCTAATTCATGCAGATTCTATCAACACCATTTGGCATACAGTAAGGTGGTCTAACCGGAAACAAACAATAAACTCTTGTTTAAAATTCAACCTAACACTTAATCTGTAAGCAGCTCCAGTACGCAGAGACCTCGCAGAGAGCGAAGTTGTTTCATCCTCTCGTGCTCCGACACTGGACACACTAAGTTCTACACACTTCCTATCTATTCGAGAGGCGGAGGATCTCCTCCAGAGCAGTGCCATGCATGTGATTCTTCCTGCTCACAGTCGTGCATAACGATAATTTTATATTATGACTTTGTAATTGTTTCTAAAAACCACATGGCAGAATAATACTACCGGATGTTCTTCCGACATGTACACTTTGTTTCATGCCTGAGACATATCGTATTTTTTAAATTTATATCGTCGCAAGAGAATCGGTTAATGGCAGCATAAATAATGAGCATACTGTGTTTCTTTCATAATCGCTTAACATCAACCCTCGAACATAATTCTTACGTTTTTCAATCAACATTGTGCATTGAGGTTTTCTTCTACATGTGTCTTTATGTCCACATATTTATTTATATCTCGATGTGGACAAGTTACCTTTTTTTTTCTATCAAAAATTAACGTTACAATCTTGTGTTTTAGGTCTACTTGAATGTTTCCTTACCTGAACTTTTATCCTTGATATAGAGTGCATGACTTGAGGAGTTTGCCGCTAAAATGACCTTAGTTGTCGATGGGCCGTAAAACTCAAACAAACAAACAAACAAAATCACACATTTGAGGTTACCTATGATTTAGTACACTAGTTATATGACAACGCTATTATATTACTTGACATCATAGGTACATGTAGTTATGACAATACATGTATTTACCCTGCAACTGTCCCACATACTGACCGATAACTACTGCCGGATAAACTTGTGCTTTATCCGTCAATACGATATTCTTTATCCGTCAATACGATCACGTTAATTTGTTCCATATCTGACGGAACTTTTTCTAACTTGACCCAGAACTTGAAGCTTCCGGTGAATGAAACGTCATTCAGTCCCGCTAAAACGTGACGTCACATTCACCGAAATGACGTCACATTTTTACGATATCGAAAATCTCGTATGGCGGTGTCGTTTTTTTCTTGGCTCATGACAAAGGTATGTATTGTAAGTAATTCTTTAATTGGTATTTATTGTTATTTTAGTATTTTCATTTCCTTTCAGTGATATATCACACTGAATAGAATTACGGTTACTGTTTGTGAATGCGCTTATTTATTTCCCACGGCAGTAAAAAGGAGTACACTCTCATTCGGTTAAGTGAATGAATCTTTACCTCCGCATCAAAGAAGCGCCTCGCTTCGAGCGAAGCAAAGTAAGGAACTGTCAATTTGCTTTCGTTTTGAATGCCATAATGGTTGCAGGATAAACAGAATACACGGTTAGTATCTTACAATACAAGTTTTATTTTGGTGCTCGACACGGAAAGCCGAGATGACTCGGCAAATCCTCGTCATCTCGGCTTTCCTAAGTCTCGCACCAAAATAAACCTTGTATTGTAAGATACTAACCATGCATTCTCTATATAAATTGTAGTCTAGTCAACACACGTTGCATATTCTTGTATCCATCCGTCCTTCTTGTCCGTATATGTATATCAACATCACGTTTGCTACATGTAGATATATATACAAGTCAACGATGTATTGTTGTCTTCGTATATATCACTTGTAATATCTCAAGATATTTCGAAAATATGAAATATCTCTAAATATTTCAAAAATATACATGTCTATTGATAAATGAATAACACAATAAATTCGATATATATATATTTTTATTACAATGCAAATTACCTTGTAGCAAAAAGGTGTAACAATTGTGTACCTGTAAGCCTGATTGATAGTAAAGTTATGCGCGACGCATTATATGTTTACAACTGACTTAAAGTCACATAATGGTCATTATACAAGTAAAACGACATCAGCACCAGTAAATTTATTAGTAAACTTTCATATACATGTACATTTATTAGATTACAAACAGTTTCAATAAATGTAAATTAATACTTTACAGCAATAACGGCTCTTGTAATTTCCACAAGAAGTCATTATAACAAAGTCAAAGTGACCGACATTTACTTTCAAGAACGCGCGCACTTTAGCATTTACAAGTGACAATACATGTATTTTTATGTTACATGTATTGTATTATAGTACATCTAATGCAACCGTCTCTCCATGGAATTCATCTGCAGAAAAGAAAAAAAAGGTAATGATTAATATATATTACGAAATATTCAAATGGACTTTTTAATTTTATCATCATTTGCCATTTTAATTATGAAAAACCTCCCTGAATATAGAACAGTTCATGTATGTATTTTAATTTTAATAGCCCTTTTATAGATTAACGCAACTTGAGTTTAGGTCAATCAATTACCTCAGTCTCGAACTGGTCCGTAGTGTTTGGCACAGTTTGATAGCTGTTTTTTGTTTGTATTAGATGTTTTAATTCTTCTATGTTCGCTTTTAATCCGCGTATGTTCCATTGTATGATAGTGTTTTTCTCTATGTTGGTCCCTGAGGATAGTTTGTCGGACCGACAGGACTACTTGAAGTAGGTTGTTTGGTGGCGATAAATGTGTTGTCACCAAACTCGCTGTCGTCCGATAGAACATCATAGATGTTCCGTCCAAGGATAGGGTCATCTGATCCCTTACTGGGTTTGTTGTTTAGTGCAGGGAGCCTCGCCAGCTTTACCTTGGTGGTTTTGGTCTGGCGTTGCTCCTGCGGTGGTGTATTTGCTGGACGCTTGGCTTTCTCGGGGAGTTTTTTAACGTCAATAGACGGTGAAGATATAGCACGTCTATGACGAGCAGTGGTAACTTTTTTCCTGATGTTCGGTTTGAATTTGGTGTTGTGTAAGTCCTGGAGACGCCAGTGGGATTGGCGTTTTAGCTCCAGGTGGCCCAGCAGGTGGTTTTTGTCACAAGACTCTGACAATTAGAAAAATAAGCAAAATTGACTCCCAAAGTTTAATTTTGAATCACAACCATACAATGATGCTATTGATACCATACAAATATGCTATCCAATACATAGGTTCAGAGACAAAGTAATTTATATGAAAGTAGTAGCCTAATTGACCTTTTTGACCTCGCATCTATTGCCGTCTAAGGCCCCGGGGGTCAGCCCTATCATTTGTACAATTTCAAATCCCAACCCTATAAGGATGCTGTGCTCTTCCATTCTTAGTTGCAGAGAAGAAGTCGTTTATATGGAAATAGCTAAATTAACATCTTTTGACCCACCCTTCAGGCCCCCGGGGGGTCAGCCCCATCATTTACAAAATTTTGAATCCAAACCCTATAAGGATGTAACCATTGCATTATGAGCATAATCCCATGTTAAGTTGCAGAGAAGAAGTCCAGGTGAGCTAATAAATGCTTTTATATAGTATCAAAAATAAACACTATAGTTGTTGGATTCGTTAGCATCTTTTTACTTGCATCAACTTGTATAATGTATATTTTAAATTTTTTTTTCGCAGCATCAACAAATTTTTAAATTGAACCCAGTCCGCCTTATGTAGATTCCAACGAGGAATAGGCTCCTCAAGTGTTGGTGACCCTATGTTTTTAAGTATAATTGGAAGAATTGATGGATGGCACAACGATAGATCAATGTGGGTTAGCGAGCCAGAGGCAGGGTGTAAATATGTTGGGGTATTGGTGTTATAAAGACATAAGGTGTTTTTATTAATAAACTCTTCAACACGTCTACCTCTATCGTCAGTGCCTGGGGAGCCCCAGAGGCTATTATGACCGTTAAAGTCACCCATGATAATATATGGCACTGGTAGTTGTGATACGATGTTACTCAGTTCATCACAACTAAATGGAGTATTTGGAGGTAAATATATAGAACAAACTGTTATTTTTCGGTGAAGAGTTGCGCTTATAGCAACAGCTTGTAAGGTGGTATTTAGCTGAATGTGTCTGTGAGGGACGTTTTTATGCACCGCCACCGCCACACCACCTGATGCGCGGTCACCTGTTGTTGGAGTTTTTGTGTATAGTGTAAATTGTCTGAGATTGATGGTGTCTTTCAGCATTATTTCTTGAAGGCAGAATATGGATGGGTTTTTTGTTTGTACAAGATGTTTTAATTCTTCTATGTTCGCTTTAAATCCGCGTATGTTCCATTGTATGATAGTGTTTGTCTCTATCAACTTTGAGAATCATCCAATACATTCTACATCGTTGTTAGTCCGGATAGTGTGTTGGAAAATGGACCAATTCCGGGGAAGCCAGACTGGGTTGGACATCCATTAGTTTTCTATGTAATTCACCAGTTATACAAGCTGAGGTGATGTTGCACGGCCTGCAAGCTGATCAAACGCTGGAAGGATGTCAGTGGAGGGTAAAAATGGAAGCGCCATCAATTGTCTGATATATCTATATTCACATCCACGTTGACTGCAAGATGTCTTCAACCCTAGGTTCTTGGCCCTGCAGGTAGGGCGTTAGAATTGTACCTGCTGCCCCTATTGCATGATCGTAAAAGGCGACTAAATTTAGGATCTTATTTTTCTCTTGCTTCCTAATGACTTTATCTTCTCCTAATGCTCCCTTGCAACAAAAGAATCTATTTTTGGGCCTTGAGTTGGAGCGTTCGCCCCTGGTGAGGAAGCTACTGGGTTCTTGTCCCCCTTGGCCGAGACACATTCAGAAGTCTATAAATAAGTGGTGCAGTTTTCCCTGCGCTCTTGGCGCTTCAGCATATCAGGGAGTGGGAAGGACTGGTTCGCCCGTTGTCAGTATAGGGATGTGACCGGGGGGTGGAGTAGATGTGTGCCTGCGCTGTCCTCTCAGGACGGCTGCTTAGGTGACTATATGCACCGTAGTAGAACAAGGGCAACAGTTCCCATTATCACAAGAACGACACAACATGAATATACCCATGCGTCTCCAAAAACACCAACGCCGCGCATCACATAACATCGCCAAACACAATCTTGAGTCAGGCTACCGCTACATGCTAGGGCCGTCCTTACAATGACATAGCTGTTAATCAGAAGTAATTAACAAACGAAACAAACTATAACTCATCTGGCCTGCAGAGGTGAGGCGCGTTAGATTGGGTACCCTGCTGCCCTCTCCTTTGCATGATCGAAAAGAGGTCGATAATTTATGGATCTCCTTGACTCTTTTCTCTTCTTTCGCTTAACTACTTAACTCCTTCCTAATGCGGTCCCTTGGGGCAGGCTTCGGCCTCGTTTTTTGGGCCTTTGAGTTGGAGCGTTCGTTCTGATCGGCCCTGGGTGAAGGAGGTGGTCTCTGCGGTTCTGTTCCGCCTGGCCGAGACACAGCCAAAGTCCTATAAAAGTGGTATTTTTGCTCCATTGCTTTAGGCGCTTCAGCATTACCCGGGAGTGGGACCGACTGGTTGGCCTGTCTTCAGTATATGAGGTCCAAATCCAATTTGTGACCTGGGGTGTGGGTGTGTTTGTTAGGCGTCTGCGTGTAGTTCGTTGCGTGCATGCTTTCCAGTGTTATAATAGCACTATTAAGAAAGTGGCAAATAGTTCACCTAGTAGCAAGACGACACACAGACGAATATGTACTCGGCAGGGATCCTCCAAAATCGCTGCGATCCTCGCACAACATCACGCAACACTATCGCATCACATGGGGAGGCCGTCCTAATTACATGACCATAGCTGTGTAATAGGACGTTAAATAATCGAACATACAACTTTACTCATCAGTTGAGTTGGAATCGATATACATCAGTTTTGCACACGTAGCTCTTGAGGTTTTTTTCAAATCATCATATGATGTCATTTAGTGTGTTATCTATGACTCTCCCGTACTGGTGAGTTCGCTACATAATGTTAATTTCTCATAATTATCTGCAGACGACAAATCGGAAATTTTAGGTCAAGATAGACTTTTTTTCACTCGCTATCATGGGGTATCAACTCTGAACCTTTTTTCCATCGTTTTCATCAGACTTTTTGCATGAAGTTTTGATCGTGTGTTTTTAGCCAAAACTATTTTTAATCCCAAGATAGTCTAGAACATATCCAACTACATACCAAAATCTTTTTTAATTCGAATAACATATTTCGAGTTATCTTCGAATAATGACTCAAATTACTTATCTCTGGATTCCCAGTCATTGTGGGTATTAATAGGGAGATGATGAGACCAGGCTGAGATATAAAGCCAAGACGTAAGAGTGGGCTTTCGCCTAGTCAAACAAACAGTTGAAACTTCCATATTGGACACCGGACATCAAACCTTCATTTCAGTCAAGCATCAACACATTGGCAGAGGGTGGATACTTCGAAGCAAACATTAACTGTTATTAAAAATTTAACCTACACTTAAATCCTAACTGTCCAGTCGGGAGAGACCGGATCGCAGGAGAGGTAAGTGTTACTGTCTTCGGGCTGTCCGTACTGGCGAACACATATTTTACACATATACCTATCTATTGACGAGGGGAGGATACACTCCTAACATCGCCACTCGCAATGTGAATTCTCCCTCTCACAGTGGAAGCATGTGTATACAAGTTCTGTTCACTGTATTTTGGTTTTTAATGGCACTACGCAGATAAGCATCATCAGATGTTTCTCCGGACATGTAACTATAAATAGTTTCCATGCCGTTGAGAATAAATGTATTTTTATTAGTCCGAAGAATATTGGTATTCTGATTAGATTAAATATGAACGTTTTTTTCCTATCATATCATCGCTAATCACTCACATTCTCATGGTTTCATAAAATTTTGCATGAGTTTTTCTCTCTGTGTGTTTTAGCCCAAAACTATTTTTGATGACATTTTGTGCAAAACTTTTTTTATCAATATAAACGTCTCTGCAAATCTGATGGTTTCTGAGTAACCACTTACTGTTGCCCTTTTGCTATACTCCCTGATCCTTATATTATCCTGATATTATGCTTGATCTTTGTAGTTTTGGCCTAATATTGAGCCTTAGTTTGTTCGATGGGCGCCCGTAAAACTCAAACAAAAACAACAAACAAATCCCATGCAAACCTTTTTTTTTATCCAATAAACGTTTATAATCTGTGTTTTAGTCCTTACTTCTTTTCGTTACCGCCGATCTTATTTACTCTCTGGTATCTATACAACTCGCATTTTGACTTGGTAGATGTTGGTTCCCTTAAGTGAACCTTAGATTGTGCGATGGGTATAGGCGTAAACTCAAACAAACAATAACTTGCATTAGTAGTGGGTATGAATAGATGTCAAATGATTATAAATTTTCAATACCCCGAGTATGTTCAAAATGTGCTCGCAAACATAAGGCTGAAATTAATTGCATTTCAACAAATTCATGTCCAATATAAGTTCAGACTTTAATTCATTTTTTCAATTCTTGTGGTGGGTTATTGTTTTTTCAACATGATTCCCAGTACCTTACACAATAAGGCAAGACTTTTTTCTAATATTGGACGCACTTTTCCGGTTGTTGGGGCCATACGTTCAAAATGGGACGCCATATATGGATTAATCCGTCAAACAACTTGAAAATAATTCTGTCTTTATGGAACATCTTTAAAAATTAAGAACTCGGCTGATTCCTGGAATTAGGCTTTTATCTATCATACACGGCCTAAACACAGCTTATATCTTAACAAGAGGCCCAAAGGGCTTAAACGGTCATCACTGACTACTGCCGTTGCGGCAAAATAGTTAACAATGTAAAATATATTATGGTTTACTATCTTGTCAGGATCATTCAGGGATCATTTTTACAGGTTATCTTTTAACAAATTTATTTCATAACAAGAGGTCCCAAGGGCATTTACTATATCAGGAAATCGTGTGATATATAGGGTCATGGTAAGTTACAGTGTCTTGCGACTTTGCGGATTCGAAACGCCAGAGATGGTAACAATACTTTGTTTCGGGTCAATTCAGGATCATATTGTTCACTGTATCACAAGTTTCATAGCCAAAATCGCACCGGTAGATATTTGCGGAAGAAATTCAAAGGTCTGTTTTCAAAAGATGGCGGGGCTGTGACCCATCTTGGATTTCGGATTTGATCCTCCGAAAAATAACAACACTTTGTCGGTGGACCCCCATGCTCAGTTGATCATTTCATGCAAGTTTCAGCCAAATTCTCGGCTAGAGTGTTGAGAAGCAAGTTAAAATCCCTGTGTTTTCAAGATGTGCGGCTGAGACGGCATCTTGGATTGCGTATTGTCCGAAAAATTAACAAACATTTGGTCGGGACCCCAGGTTTTGCACTAGCCCTGAAATGAATCATTTTTATTGCAACGCAGAGTTTTCAGCTAAATCGTACGGTTAGAAGTTGAGAAGATCAGTTTCAAAGATCGTGTTTTCAAGATAGAAGGCCTGTGGCTTGGCCATCTATGCGATTTCTGGACATTGGGCCGCAAAAAGTAACAACAACTTTGTCGGGGATACATGTCAGGGATCATTTTTAATGCAAGTTTTTCAAGCCAAATTGCCACCGTGTAGAACTTTGAGGATGGAAAGTTCCAAATGTGTTTTGTCAAAAAGCATTGCGGCTGCTGGGCTGGCCTTTTGATTTCGGTCTCGACCCGTAAAATAACAACATCTTTTGGTCGGGACCGAATGTCTCTAGGCATCATTGTCATGCAGTTCAAGCCAAATCGCACCGGTAGAAGTTGGAGACAGATAGTAAGTTCAAAATGTGTTTTCAAAGATGCGCGGGCTGTGGCGGCCAATTTGGATTTCGGATCAAACCGCGAAAAACAACACTTTTGTCAGGGAACCCACTCTCTGGATCATTTCTAGTTTATAGTTTATGCTTAAATCGCCGCCGGTGTAAGAACCTTGAGAAGAAGTTCAAAATGTGTCTTTCAAAGATGGCAGTCTGGCGGCCATCTTAGGGATTTCGGATAACCCGAAAAAATAACAACGACTTTTGTCTAGGATCATTTTAGGGTAAGTTTCAGCCTCTATCCTCCTGGTCAAGACTTGAGAGAAGTTCAAAATGTGAAAAGTTAACGTCACAGTGCGGGACGGCGCACGGCTCTACTGCGGACGAGTACAAATATACGTAAGGTGGTCATAATTATGTAGATGTTTTAGAACACATGACTTTATTTTAACTCACTTCCGGTACAGTTCTTTAACTAAACAAGATTTCTTTGATGTTTTGGCACCTCGCAAATATAAAGGGTAAATACTTTGTGAACAATACTTTTCATTTCTTTAGCGAAACTAGCTAGCCACGAGCAAGGTTGTTTGCTGTTGAGGTCACTACGAGAGCATATAGCAGGATACTGGGGTTAGCCTGCCTAATGTTCATTAATGTGGGTGTTGGCTGTGGAGACAAAGTGCTCAGGAAACAAACTTCGGCAATTGGCGTACGAAAAAGATAACATTTTGGTCATTGGCAATGGCTGGGCTTCTATGAATCAAACAATGTTATAATCAAGAGCGCAACGATTGTGCTATTGGAAATTTACTCCAAATCCTAAGCCTTTGCAGTTGCAGGAGAGAATTAAGTCATCTAATAACAACGAATTCGGAAAAACATTAGATCCATTAAACGGCCCAACAACAAATTAAATATAAGGCGCATATGAACTAAACAAGCTATCGCACGTATTCTGTTCTATAATAATGCCCGAACTTGGTTGACGTTTTAACTGGAATCCATTCCAAATTAAGTCCCTTGATCTTGTAAAGACTCTTACACAACCATTTGACCTCCACACACATACCGGCATACACACCCGCATTATCATTTTGGGAGGTTGGCCGTCCTTTGACATGTACCTAGTAGGGCGTGTTTAATACAAGGTGACGTTTTAATTATATAACTTTATTTCAGAATACGGTGGGACAATGTAAGTTTATATTACGGCGCGGCAAAAATTTTCAAGGCTATTTTCGGG
>SAYR01036727.1:96610-196028 GCA_004382745.1 Argopecten irradians irradians | reverse complement strand
CACACCACTACAAGCCAACATGAAATGTTTTTTCAACAACTGATTCATTTCTTACTGGTGTACAATCTATTTAGATTTAGATTGACTACTGTTTAAACCACCACAAAGTAATCGGAATGTCTAGAGGTCCTCTGCTCATTGTTTTTTCTGTTTTTTTTATACCTTTTGGTTGTGTTTTCGTTTTGTTACTACTGTAAGTAGTCTATATACGAGTATATTGCTGTGAATTTGATATTTTCACCGGAAAGAACATGTGTCTCCAATGTCCGTTGTAAATAATGTGTCATGCTGAATGCAGCGACAGGAAATATGCATAAATTACTTAAGAAATATTAAATTTTGATAACTGTTAAGATATTACGAGTTTTCCATTGTAGGATCTAGTTTCGTATTTTGGCTGTCTTTTAAGCGTGAAGGTAACGTTTATTTCGATAAATATTACAGGTCAGTCCGCCATTGGACCATGACTACGGTGGTACTGGAGATAATGAAGCGGTGTATTTTTAGTTCCCACTAACGCTAGTTGTGCGCGACCTAGGTCAAGTCATAGGATGTATCGTGAGAAAATGCTGGGATCACGAGTGTATATACAAAAAGGAATGTAGGCCTATACCTGTAAAATCATCATAGGATTAATATATACCTTAATCACCGATCATATGCCTGTATTGATTACCACTTTACACGTTGTTACACGTGCTGTATTATTTATAACAGTGGGCACGTTTATTACCGCTATGGACGTTTTCTGGACACCCACATTTATACATCCTATATGATTATGTAATTGAACATGATAACACGGCATATTTCTACATGCATATATACCATTAGTACACGTGCATACACGCGTATTGGGTGGCTCTGGGTTTATATAGGCATTCTATATACAAGTGATCAAAAATGATATAGTACACGAGTGTAAATAAAAGGACAGTGCGTGATTTCAGTGTACCGAACACTGAAAACATTTTCGTCTGTGATATTGTATGATATGAGAAATGGGATGTATTCGTTGTGAAGTAGGACAAATTACCCTTACATTGTAACATGCTGACGATATGATGTTTGGGACTTTTCCTTCAAAAACAAGTTTAAAGCGTGTTTTTCAGTGAATATTTCAGAGCAGAAGTATTTTCCCCACAGTATTGGAGGTAGGTGAAACAATGTTATTAACGTATTTTACGCACTTTCTATTATGATAGTAGATATGTAACTACATATGTAATATGATGCACTCTCTCGGACTCATTTGATTCGCTCTCAGGTACTTTATTGAGGCCTTCTCTGATATATACTTATTTGACTCACTCTGATACTTATTGTACTCATTCTCATGTGCTATTTTGACGCACTTTATGATACAGTTTACTGCCACCGATTCTTCTCTGGTACTTATTTGACGCATTCTGTGATACTTATTTGACGCATGAAACATTCCTAGGTAATTATTTGATGCATTCTCTGGTATTTAACTGACGCATTCTCTGGAACTTACCTTACACATTCTCTGGTACTTATTTGACGCATTCTCTGGTACTTATTTGACGCATTCTCTGGTATTTATCTGACGCATTCTCTGAAACTTACCTTACACATTATCTGGTTCTCATTTGACGCATTCTCTGGTACTTATTTGACGCATTCTCTGGTTCTTATTTGACGCATTCTATGGTACTTATTTGACGCATCATCTGGTTCTTATTTGACGCATTCTCTGGTACTTATTTGACGCATTCTCTGGTACTTATTTGACGCATTCTCTGGTACTTATTTGGCGTATTCTCCGGTACGTATTTGACGCATTCTCTGGTACTTATTTGACGCATTCTCTGGTACTTATTTGACGCATTCTCTGGTACTTATTTGACGCATCTTCCGGTTCTTATTTGACGCATTCTCTGGTTCTTATTTGACGCATCCTTTGGTTCTTATTTGACGCATTCTCTGGTGCTTATTTGACGCATTCTCTGGTACTTATTTGACGCATTCTCTTGTGCTTATTTGACGCATTCTCTGGTACTTATTTGACGCATATTCTGGTTTTTATCTGACGCATTCTCTGGTATTTTTTGACGCAAGGTAACTTATGTTCACACAGGCTGTACTTGTTTATTGAAGATGCTTTTTTATCAACTGAATTCAGATAAAATATTTTCCGTTGTATCAATAAAAAGCTTTAGACTCAACCGTGTGGATTGTCAATGCCATTTTGTCCTGAAAAGGAACGTTTATTTCAGTCTACATGACAAAGCTGATACATTATACACTTATCTAGGCTAACTTACTGTAAACACACTATATAATTATCTAATCCTTCTCACTGGAGAGGTATCTGTGCGTGCTAATCACCACGTTAGTCAATGTTGCTAATTAACATGCGTGGTTTGCTTGGTGGTAAATATCGCCTCTGCCGGTCGATAAATCAGGACATTGCGCTTCCGGTAGGCATGTGCGATTGATAATGATGTCCTGCTAATTACTGGATGTAATAAATGTAACTGTTACTGGAAGTCGTCATACACTATCTGACCTCGCACACGAAGACTTGTCTACTCAGAGCAGGTGTTAGGGGTTATAACAAAAAACAATCAAATCAGCGAAATATAGAAATAATCTCAAGCTTGGATGGATACGTGTGCGTTCTAAATGAAATGTTGTCTTTTCTGTGTCTAAGATTGAACAAACAAGATAGATGAAACACACACATGACACTTTTAAGCACTTTACAAAAAAATATTTTAACTGTAATTGCACATGTAAATATTGAAATGAGCGAATAGTGATAATGTTAGGATACCGAAAGTCCCCGCCTATATAGCTAGTCCTTATCATGTCCTATACACATCTAATAACCCGTCAATCACGCGCACTGGACTAGTACTGTCACTTTGTGTACATAAGCTGGGGTGGAAGGAAGTTTCATTTCTGTAATACGCACAAACTCACTGACCGCCGTGATATACACAGAATCCTCATCTCCCCGTGTTATATACATGTACTTATGTGTGTAAATAACTGTTGGGAGACTGGTCAGCAGGTGATGACGTCGGCTAATTAGAGCGCACGTGAAAAGGTTGGTGCTATTGATTTATCTGAGTTTTCTGCCTCCATTGCATTGCAGTGTCTACTCAGTCACCGATTGGTGTCTTACAGTATCATGACCATGTGATAATATCTACCACCTGTCCGTCCTCCCGTCACTCCATCACATTAGTTATATATCGATACACCAGCCCTGCGGCTCACCACTGTAGTAGTGACGTCGACCCTGAGGTACTTACATGCATCGAGAGTGACCACTCCGCCCAAATCGTCGCTGACCATATCAAACATCAGGATGAGGAAGCAGACGATATCGACGATACTGTTATTGTGTACTTGTAAGTATAGCTGTTTGTTTCTTCATTGATCCATTAATGTGACAATTGTTTTAAGGTGTCTATTTCTGTTGTGCTCGCTTGAAATTCTTAATCAACACATTGTGCAATTTATAGTGTTTTTATATATGTGTATACGTTTATAAACGAGTATACGTTTCTATACGGACTTTTAATTGGCGATAGTGTTTTAGGGTAAGCATTCGCATGAATTCATTGGCTATACTGTTTAGTTTAAACATATTTTATTGTCATATTAGCAACAGGATCGGGCACTTGCTAATTCTTACTTACAAATACCTCTCCATTACAATTTACAACACATGTGGTATATACATCAGAAAATTGCTTTATATTATTCATATAATATCATAATTATTATTTTAGAGGGGAACAGATAAGAGTGATAGATGTATAAAGAGAGAAAGAATAGTGGATATAACATCAGTAGATCACATGTTATTTACAATCATTGGGACATGTCTTATAAACAGTATACTAATGAAATTAAAAGGAAACTTCGTGCCATCCAGTACAGTTATCGCTTACAATCACAATCCAAAACTTTTAACTGTTTTAGGGTATACGTTCGTATATCTTCATTGGCTATACTGTTTTAGGGTATACATTCGTATATCTTCATTAGCTATACTGTTTTAGGGTATACATTTGTATATCTTCATTGGCTATACTGTTTTAGGGTATACATTCGTATATCTTCATTGGCTATACTGTTTTAGGGTATACATTCGTATATCTTCATTGGCTATACTGTTTTAGGGTATACATTCGTATATCTTCATTGGCTATACTGTTTTAGGGTATACATTCGTATATCTTCATTGGCTATACTGTTTTAGGGTATACATTCGTATATCTTCATTGGCTATACTGTTTTAGGGTATACATTCGTATATCTTCATTGGCTATACTGTTTTAGGGTATACATTCGTATATCTTCATTGGCTATACTGTTTTAGGGTATACATTCGTATATCTTCATTGGCTATACTGTTTTAGGGTATACATTCGTATATCTTCATTGGCTATACTGTTTTAGGGTATACATTCGTATATCTTCATTGGCTATACTGTTTTAGGGTATACATTCGTATATCTTCATTGGCTATACTGTTTTAGGGTATACATTCGTATATCTTCATTGGCTATACTGTTTTAGGGTATACATTCGTATATCTTCATTGGCTATACTGTTTTAGGGTATACATTCGTATATCTTCATTGGCTATACTGTTTTAGGGTATACATTCGTATATCTTCATTGGCTATACTGTTTTAGGGTATACATTCGTATATCTTCATTGGCTATACTGTTTTAGGGTATACATTCGTATATCTTCATTGGCTATACTGTTTTAGGGTATACATTCGTATATCTTCATTGGCTATACTGTTTTAGGGTATACATTCGTATATCTTCATTGGCTATACTGTTTTAGGGTATACATTCGTATATCTTCATTGGCTATACTGTTTTAGGGTATACATTCGTATATCTTCATTGGCTATACTGTTTTAGGGTATACATTCGTATATCTTCATTGGCTATACTGTTTTAGGGTATACATTCGTATATCTTCATTGGCTATACTGTTTTAGGGTATACATTCGTATATCTTCATTGGCTATACTGTTTTAGGGTATACATTCGTATATCTTCATTGGCTATACTGTTTTAGGGTATACATTCGTATATCTTCATTGGCTATACTGTTTTAGGGTATACATTCGTATATCTTCATTGGCTATACTGTTTTAGGGTATACATTCGTATATCTTCATTGGCTATACTGTTTTAGGGTATACATTCGTATATCTTCATTGGCTATACTGTTTTAGGGTATACGTTCGTATATCTTCATTGGCTATACTGTTTTAGGGTATACATTCGTATATCTTCATTGGCTTTACTGTTTTAGGGTATACGCTCGTATATCTTCATTAGCTATACTGTTTTAGGGTATACGTTCGTATAAATTCATTGGCTATACTGTTTTAGGGTGTACATTCGTATAAATTCATTGGCTATACTGTTTTAGGGTATACATTCGTATATCTTCATTGGCTATACTGTTTTAGGGTATACATTCGTATAAATTCATTGGCCAAACTATTTTAGGGTATACGTTCATATATTTCATTGGCAATTTATGTCCGTATGTTCCTTTTGTAGCGATTCAATCGTGATTAGATGTTACCAAAGCGTGTTAAAATAATCTAGTTCTAATACAGTACATAGCTGTAATTAATTAAAACTGTATAAATCGATATAACTTCTTATCATCTACAATGTACCGTTTGACATTTGTTACATTAATTATCTGTTTATCAGTTGTAACTAAACATCATGAAAACCAGTGGTTAGCGCGCACTCCTATCTATAGATGGTGTAATAGTAAATTGTCGTTGTTTTGTTTTTAGTGACTCGGTTCGTTTTGTTATAAAATATTGAAAAAAAATCTGCTAACCTTTACCGTTAATGTATAAAGACACGCAAGGGCAATTGTGCCTTCTTTAAAATCCAAACAAATATTATCATCTATATTACATCATTTAGCGTTTTATATTCGGTATATTTGGTTCCTTTTCCTCAGGCTCTTCGCTTGTCATTTTTGATATTTAAGCATTATTTCAGATTAACAAGCTATTTTCCATATAAGTTCCTGGTTCATATTTCATTAATGTAATTACTGTATTGATAATTTAGGCGATGTTGGGCCGGAGGGGAAGTTCGCCTTATATTTCTACCTATCTGTCATTGTGATTCATTAGTCAGTACCCGTATGCCCAGCTGACATGACCGCGGGACACATATATAGCTAGCGTATTAGTTTAAATGTCACATTTGTAATGACATCTATATTTGATACCAGTTTAATTAGGTCAAGGTCGCAATGTGATTAAGATGCCCGGCATTTTACTACTAATCTTCTATATCTGTGGCGCAAGTTAGAAAGAAACTTAATCTAATTACATTTTGTTCAGTATTCGATTTTTGTTTTTCCCGGTACATGTTCCGGCCTTCCAAACCATTGTTCAACAATTTTCCAGTAAAATCGGACATACACTTGACATGAATGACTGTTGCCAATATGACGTTTAAAAACAAAAATGAACCAACCGCATGTCCCAGTGTAAAGCATTTCTAGAACCCGCGAATCTGTCTATACGTCTATCTACTTCCTGTATGAATATCTATCCCGGAAGTGATACCACATACATCCTATCACCCCTAACCAACGGATATAGGTACTTTATAAATGTTCATCACATTGTATATACAAATATTTTTATTCTCTGTACAATATCAATGATTTTGTATTTAACAAGTTTTGTATACCAATATGCCAATGGCCCAATAGGCCAATTAAAGTTTTAAAAAAACTTAACACATAAATTGCTATACAAGTTTTTATATCTATACATGCTTGTATAGCTTTAGCATGTTTTCAAACCGCATCATATACATGTATTTGTTTTATTATATTTGAAAAACGCTTGGCGCTTTTGCGTAGACTTGAAATGCATCAAGTTGACTTTATATCTAGCTGTCGCCGATGATAACTTGGTGAAATGTATTCATCGCAAGTTGTTTATTAATTCTGTTAACACTTGCTAACAAAATATAAACAGGCATTTGATTAGATAATCATGAATAATGAGTTAAAGATGTAAGTGGAAGTAGGTATACGGTTTGTGTAAATATTTTTATTGACTTATACTTCAGTCACAAGAAACACGAGAGATCGGACATTGTTATCATCGTTTGCATCAGTGATTAGGTATCGGTCAATCAATTTATAATTCCCAGTCGGTATCAATGGTCCATACTATATGTTCCCACACCTTAATGGAAACTCTAGCCAATCTTCCCTCTATCTGTATTCAGTACGACTCTCGCGTACCCGGTTTATCACGGATCATGGATTTCACTAATATAAAAGCACAAATCCTGTTAATTAATCCAAAGGCTTTAATTGAATAGACCATAGTCTTGTATATATATGTTATAGTTTGGCCAGCATTAATTGCCATGGCTGCGGTTTAGTTCTATTCAGGAGAAATGACTTTTCATCTCTTCAGGTATGCTTTCAATGTATTCAAGTCTTTATTCTATATATCTTATCCATATATAAAGACATATTTCCACATATATATAACGTCCTTTTAAATAGTTCGCACTGATAAATATACACAAAGAAATATAGTGCACTACTATTATATATTTAGTAGCCACAACGATATAATACTATTTACCACTGACGGTGCTTTTATATAAGTTTATTTATAGAAATACAACTTTTCATAACGACAGATAATTGGTAGAGAAAGTGGCTAGATAATGCCCTATAAATCTAGCCCTGAAAAACGACATTACAAAATTACACATCATCTTAATGTATCGAAACTGTCATATTTTCAAATTATCTGCAACCACATAATTTAGTTTATATATCACGAATTAGTTTCTATAAGATTGGAAACATATTATCTGTGTAAATTTTGTTTTATAGTTTACATATTATATAGTATTGATGTAGACCTTATTAATAGTACCTTAGCTTTAATTCGACACAAACATATCCTTCTCTGTTATATTATATTCCATTTAGAAGTATAATTTTGATAAAAAAAAAAAACCATTAGACCCGGCCAATAAAGAATGAAAATGTCCCATTTACAATATTGGGACTGTCGACTGTAACTGAATACATATATATCATGTATCACGTGACTTGCATATTTGATAGTAATTGACCAGGAAGTCGTGCAGTGACGGTCAGTATGAAATACGTGACTCATGGCCGCCTATATAAATATATAGCTAGCTTCCAGTGTAAACTTACGTAATTGGGATAGATCACAGTCTTTTATCTTTAATCTGAATAAGTCATCATTTAGTTAGCAGGAAAAAAGGCATTATCAAAATACGTATGTGCATTAATATTGAATTATTTTTGCCAAACCGATGCTACCCGATTTATATCTTTAAAATGTTACCTTGCTCGATTTCCAAATGTTGTATTGAATACCTACTTTTTTACTGTACAACCAAGGAGTTAATGTCCGACAATCTGTCCCAGCCCATATAAGGGTTGTGGTGGGTGACAGATTAACGTGTTTGAAATTATAGCCAGCGCTCTGGCTATTAATGTGGTTAGAATCAGATCATCAAATAATGGTATCAAGGGAGTCCTTATACATTTCAGTGGGTCATGGAATGGCGAAAATCTCTCAAATACATCTAAGTTTTGGTTCATCGGTTGATGAGATGAAAGTTACGTGGTCAACTAGTGATGACGTCAAATGTGATGTTGATTATTGGGCAACCGACGGAGAGCACATGCGCGTAGAAGCAAGACAATCAGAACTGTTAACGGATAGTTGGAAAGCTATGAGATATATCCACATGGCTGAGATGCTGGTATGTAAATATTGACTATAAAATCTATTCAAAAGAAAACAACAAAAAACGAAAAACAAAAACAAAATAAAACAGACCTTTGCATGAAAAGTGTACTTCGTCACGCCAGTCTATAATCTATTGATACGTTGTAAGATCTAAAATATTAAAGAAATCGAAACTTATTAGATGTGTCTGACTACTGCATGCGTTCAGGTGGCATATAATAATGCCAAAAAAGGTCCGTTTAGGGTTACCCGACCGACCCTAATTTTTTACCCCCGATCCTAATTTTCCCCACTTTTCTACGAAAAGAAAATTAAAAGTCGGGACTTCGATCTCAGACTCTGGTTTCGGCTATTATTGTAGAGTGAAAGACACTAAAAAATCCTCCCGGCCTACCGATTTTTTTTTTTTTTTTTTTTTGCCAATGTAACCCTAAAGAGACATAAATATATATTTTTTGCCTAGTGCAAACATATTGGTTCTCTATCCATATCTCAAATACTAGAAGTTTATTTGTTACTCTAATCTTAAATTAAATAAACTGACTTTATGCTGAACCCAATCCATTCTACGTTTACAACAGTACACAGCTAAACACTATGTGTCTACAGATAGTATAAATACTTGTATTTTTTTGTATCAGGACCTGTTACCACAGGAAAGCTACACATATAAAGTCATTTGTACCAACGAAACGAGCGAGGAATGGATCTTTACAACGCAACCCAATATACACGTAAGTCTTTTGCGACAAAACTATATACTATATAGCATATGTAGCTGAAATAGGGGGACTCTATGTGGCGCAGTGGTAGAAGGCGCAGATATGTTTGGCTAGGCGATTGGGTGCCGTAGGTCGTGAGTTCGAGGCCGAGATAGGGCACGAGTCAAAAACTGTCATGCTTTGTTAAATTGCGTTTCTTTGATATTTAGCTGAAATGCCAATATTCATGGGTCGTCACACTGTATTTTGTTTTTCCATTCCGACTCAATAGAATCGTTTCGTTCTTACCTTTAAAGGCCCACTACATTTCCGAAACGAATTTTTAGTCTTTTGTTCGTCATCGTGCGTCATGCGTCGTGCGACGTTCGTTAACATTTCCTTGTGAACGTGATAATTTTCGTAAATATGAACCGAGCTTAATGGAACTTTGTGTGTAGACTAACATTGGAAGTTGGATCTCGGAGTTGTTTGAAAATCAGCTTGATTCAGTTGTAACCTATGGAGTTATTGCCCTTTGCGATTATAATTATTGAATCTTGTGAACATGATAGATTGAGTAAAGATGATCCGAGCTTAATGAAACTTTGCATATAGACCAATATTGAAAATATCGCGAAAAATGTGAAAATAAGCTTGATTCAACTGTAACTTATTTACGGAGTAATTGCCCTTCGCAATAATGAATATTGAACCTTGTGAACACGGTAATGTGAGTAAATATGCACTAAGCTTAATGAAATGTTGTATGTAGACCTATTAGATGTACATGAGTGTTCCTATTTCGTGAACAAAAAATCAGTTGGCTAGTAAATTACATAACTAATTTGTATCAAATATCAGGTGACCGTTAAGGCCCATGGGCCTCTTGTATTTTTTAAAATGAGAATGTACAACAATATCGATGATTTATAGAGTCCCAAAAGTTATTAACTTACCATTAATACTACACTTATCGTCGCCTCCTGAACAATTCTCTTGCATATGTTTGGTATTGTAACCTCATCTTGGGCCATCGTTATATACAGAACCGTCATGTAAAATTCCTCGTGTATGGAGATATGGGTTATCACCATGGTCAGAAAACGATTGAAGTTCTCAAAGAGGAAATGACGTTACATAATTACGATGCCATTTGCCACGTGGGTGACCTTGCCTATGACATGGAAACAGACGGAGGTTTGGTGAGTGTTTCCATTTTTCTGGGTATCAGAGATTACGTTTACTTTGAGGTACATAAATTTGGTCCTTTTATCTTTAATTATTAAAGTTCAAGATCGTGAATTGCCTTTCCTAGTTTGACGTAGAAGGACTCGATTGGGAGGGAAGAACAAGGAATATTTCAACTGTATTCCTAGCCGATAATAATTAAACATATCTAATTTATATATAGCTGATTTATATGTACTAAGGCTTTTAAACTTGTATCTTACCAGTATGTGTATGATACTGGCCTCCAATGATACAGAACTAATTACAGGGTTTTTTTTTCAAGATCGGTGACACTTTCATGGAATTGATCCAGCCAATAGCAGCCCATGTACCATATATGACGTCACCTGGAAATCATGGTAAGTGAAGCTCTGCGCGGACACGTGAGGAATGCCCGTGATTGATAGTCATATATATAGTGCATAAGGCATTATGTTATCAGGATTCGCTGTGGCTGCCACAAACAATGTCTTATATCTTACATGTCTTACATATATATGAATGTACATAGGAATGTTTTTGCGTGGAAAATACTAATATACATTGTTCCGATAAAATTATCACGTAAATTTTATGTACGGGACTTAGCATTGATGATATATATCTGTTATTAAAGAACAACCGCAGAAAGGACAATTTATTATTGATATGTCCACCCGGTGTGAAGACTTGGTTTAACTAGTTTTCCTTGGAACTCGTGGGGATATCATTTAATACCTATGCTACGAAAACCATATCCAACGGAAAATTGAGTGAATGTCCTCTATTATTATATCGAATGTCATATTGTGTTAGAAGAGATGATGATAACCATCGATCGATAGTTTATGAAGAAAACACCAGACAATATAGCTACTGAGATCATTCAATAGGTGCCATCATTTCCATCGACTCCAGCAGGCGAAGTGTATCGTGGAGTCGTTGATTCCTTATGGTTTTAAGATTGAAGCTGTTTTCATATGTACACTAATGATTCGAGTTACACCCCTTCATTCACACTTGGAAGAGAGTAGACAATAAAGTTACATTTGTTTCCCTCTGTGCTATTCAGAATTGACCAATAGCCTCCATCATTACCGGACACGATTTTCCATGCCAGGAGTGGACTGGCCAATGCCCCTTGACCGCCTCTGGTACAGCTTCAATGTGGGACCAGTCCATTTCATCAGGTCAGTCCATCTCTTTTATGAAGTACTGGAAAGTCCATAGGGTGAGGGACAGCTGACATTTTAAGATTTATGACCCCGTTTGAATGACATGCTTACTCTTGAAAATGTTATACAAGAAACAGAATATAACAAAAGTGTTTATATTTGTATATCATAAGGAAGCTTGTATATCGAATGTAAATTGAATATAAGCGCGAATGTACACAAACCATCAATCTATTGTAGTTTCTCGACCGAGGTCTACTTTATTGACAACGCCGACTATGTTTGTACGCAATTCCGTTGGTTATTGGACGATTTGACGAAAGCCAATCAGAACAGAGATAAACGGCCGTGGATAATCGCTATGGGTCATCGGCCTATGTACTGCTCTAACCATGACGTTGATGATTGCACTGGTCGAATATTTGGTCATCTGGTCAAGCATGGGTAAGTCATATTCTACAGGAATCAGTGGAAATGTTTAGGATAAAACAACACAGAAATTAAACCTAGGATGAAAAGTGAACCATTTCAGTTACAATTCGAGTGACAACGACAGGAGGTGTTTTAAAATGATAAATGAATTTGACTAGATGCCGGAAGGCAGAGTAAACTTACCAATGAAATGATCACCTCCACAGTTGCATGTTTCAAGTCTCCATTAACCTTATACATTTAGAATCCTAGATTCTCCTGAATTCTTGTAACTAACTCAATCAGTAGTTCCTATGAAAATCACGATAATATAAACCAATCAAGAACATTTGATGGGGTTGTGATCCACTCTAGGTTCAACTCTGAACGAAGGCATGCACCACATTGCTATAACTATTAACCATTGCTAGATTATGCATACGTATACATGTAACCTGTTGCGTGTTTGTTTTCCAGACTTGAAGATCTGTTTTACGCACAAGGTGTTGACCTTATTCTACAAGCACACGAACATTCCTATGAACGTCTTTGGCCAGTCTATCAAGACAGAGTAGCTGCAAAGAACTACAATCAGCCACAAGCTCCGGTACATATCATTTCCGGTGCGGCTGGAAGTGGCGAAGGTGCTGATCCTATGGGCAGAAGAGGTAAACAAATGCTAAAAATCAGCTATATGTGTGATGAATGCTATGAGAGTACATTAAAAATAATACCGTTTAGAATATGGAATTGATAGCGACTTTTCTGACCCAGAGAGAAAGAGGTTATGCTACATTCAGTATAGAATTACTTTCTCATGATTTACATTAATCGTAATAATTTCCATTGCAGGCCCTTGGTCAGCCTTTGCATCAGCTGAAGGTAGTCTGAATTCCTTTGGACGCCTCCACGTGTTAAATTACAGCCATCTCTATTTTGAACAAGTGAAGGTCAAAGACGGACGGCCATTGGATAGTGTATGGATTGTCCAGTCACATCATGGCCCAAACGTTCCAAACTTAAACTGTAATGGTGGTCATCCTCATCATTCCTGCAAGTGTCCACTGCCATTTCACTATCTTACTGTAATCATCGTTAGTTCGGTAGCTTTATTTATTTTAGTGTCCACGTTCATTTGTTGTTGCTGTGTTTGGAGAAAGAAACACAAAAAAAACCTTTGTTGTAAATGTTGCTATCGAAATCCACATCGTTACCATGTGCGTTTACTTAACATCGACGATGACGACGATTTTGCTATATGATGAACATCTATTGTTATATGATGAACATGTATTGTTACATGATGAACGTCTACTGTTATATGATGAACGTCTATTGTTATATGATGAACATATATTGTTACATGATGAACGTCTATATAATCCTATCGATGAACTTGCTCCAGAGCGTATTGTGATAATTCTGTACACTCACTGCTGCTGGCTACAATACTACTGTATACTCAGCAGGAACCTACTAAAAACACCAAAGGTTCCAAAACCATGGTGAGACGAGCTCATTGTAATGATATCCTTGGTTTGTGGGAGTATTGTTTAAAGCTGGCGAAATCAACGTGATTCAGAAACCATGTCCTTAGAAGATATTTTCTTAACATTGTATTAGTCTTCTAATTTACAAAGATTTAAGATAAAATGGTGCTTTAGTATGATATCACACTGTGATAATCTTCTCACGAGTTCCCAGGATAATGGATCCATATAGAGAAGTCATGCTGGAAGTGATACTCTAAATATTCCGAAGTACTCAAAGCAATGGTGATAAAGAAACGGAAAATCCAATGCCCATCATGGCATAATACGGTATTGTGAATGTCTCAACATATTGTAACTACAAAGTGGATATCATTGATGATCAAACTTCACTCCTGACAACGCAATGTTCTCATTGAACCTTGACCTTTGTCACTAAGTGCGAGTACACTACTATCCTGATTGTCACTTATTAGAAGATGCCAAAAATACCTTCCAGATGTAAATTCATATGTGTTTAGCCACCATTTTCAGTTTGCTTTCATTTTACGATTCTAGGAATTGTGTTGAACGAGAAAAAACAACATTTTAATAACACCAAAGAAGAATCCACATTTTAAATGGTGATGCCTTGTTATTGTTATTTACATGACAGTCACAACTACCGCTGAGATTAGGAGAAGAGCTTGTGTGGTGTAAGATAAAGAAACAACAATTGCTAACAATATGTCTCATGAAGTTCTATTATGCATTGCATGACTATTCCAATTTATATATATTATATTATAATCTTATGTCCTTTATTTTGTATACATGTACGTATGATGAATTGTTAATTTTATACTTTTGACCGACGCATAATTACCCTATACCTAACTAATCATAATGCCATTGTCTACTTTTCATAAATACATTATGATTTTTTATCTGTAAAATGTTTTAGTCACGTTGGCTTTAAATTTCGTGATTTTTTGGCATAAAATGAAAAAAAAAAAGAATTTTAGTGAATCAAACATGTTTTCGCGATTAACAATGTCCCGCGAAATCGAGAAGGTATGATATCCGCTAAAATAACCGACTATACGGCACGATTAGTCTAACATCTGACTTACCAACAACGGGTTATTTTAATTTCTTGAAGTAACACAACGGGGGTTGATCTTTTTATATGGTACATTTTTCATTGGAATAAGAATATTTTTTCTATTATATAAATTTTTTGGTTGCTTTTATGTAAATTATTTAAATGGTTATTATCGTAATAGGCAATGCCTAGTCCGCGAAACCTTCCTATATTAATAGGCTTTTTTTGTCCTAATATTAAAAAAATGGCAAAAAAAGCCTTATAATATAGGCAGGTTTAGCGGACTAGGCAATGCCTTACTAAAGATATATTTGCAATTCATATTTATATGTGGTGATTTTAAATTGATATAATAATTCTTTGTACCGCACAGCTTGTGTTTCTGCGGGAATGGTATTTCATATTTATGAAATACAATGACGGTTTAATTGTTTACTTTGTAGCATGTGCTCAGTTTATGTATTTGAATACAATATCTGTCATAATAAAATAATACCTTCCAAATAATAAAATACCTGTCATAATAAAATAATACCTTCCAAATGATAAAATATCTGTCATAATAAAATAATACCTTCCAAATAATAAAATATCTGTCATAATAAAATAATACCTTCCAAATTAAGTATAAGCATTAATACAGTATACGTCTTTAAACATTAGAGCAGTACGCAATTTTACTCATGTCTTTTTGTTTGAATGTTAGACAATGAATTTGTAAAAGATGTGTGATTTGGTGTGATAGTTATTTGGTGTGATAGATTTATTTGGACTTTTATCATCTATCAATCATTGTTATTGGACAACTCTTTAGTCTGTTTAAAAGGTAGAAAGTATTGAGTGAGCCAGTGTGACATCTTAAAGAAAAGTTATTATTTTATATCCAACGCAGTAACCACAATCTATCGTCTAATTTGTATATTTTTATATTTTCATGTTATTTTTATATTTGAAATAAAGTCTTAAAGATGATGATTTTGTTTTATATAACTTATATGTATGGGTTCTGTCCGAGTTTTCCTTATGTTCATCTCTTAATGATATAAAGTCCATTGCAAACTAATGACTTAAATTATCGCACAGGTTAAAGATTTGATTGACCTCTAAGTATTGTCCACATGTCGAGTGTTATATCCCAGATGATAACAGTCATATAATGTATTACACAATGTCTATTTACATGTCGTACTTGTACCACCCCGGCGTTAACTATTTGTTATCTTAACTCACCACACGTAATCCAAGCTAGCTCTACACGGTTCTCGTACTACTTTTGCAAAAGAAGTTTATTATTCATCTTCGCTAGCCAATGCTTCTGGTTCTTGGTGTGTAACGTAATCAGGAGCCTTGGCTAGCGAAGATGTTTATAATTATAAACATTGTTAATTGATTAGATATTGAAGAATTATTTCTGATTAATTAGACACATATATAGTTTATCTAACACAAGTCGGGCTTTGCAATAACATCCAGAAGATAATTTTATGCGACGAAAGGTTTATCCTAAAGTTCTGACATAATTTGAAGCAACTATGGAGCTTTTAACATCATAATGCCAACCGTGTATTAATTGTTACCATCATCAATTCCCCTTCTGATTTTATACAGTTGTTCTGTTAAGCTGTAGATATTATGGTGATAGGAGAGAGGACTTGGTTATCAGCTGTAAACACGAGTGTAGCTCACGTGGTTGTATGACCGGAAGTCTTTACCTATAGATGTGGCTCCTGTACATGTCAGTAGCCTGGACTGTTTGTATGTACAGTGATAACATCAACATGCGAACGGTATATTCCTTTGGAACGTATGTGTTACTTTAATCCCATGTGGCTGGAGAAATCATTGTATTGCCATCTATATGACATCTAATATATAATGGAACATCAGACGTGTCCACAGCGGCATCGTAATGATCGTATCGTGTTGTCTTTGTGGGTATTTGGTTGAAGACATCTAAAGCGTCAGGAAATCGAAACAAAAACATTTTGTTTCAAAGCTGCATAGGCAACGTTTTGAACGTTTTTAGAGCTGGGCAGTCAGAATACTTAATTTTTGAATTCATAGAAAGTAAGGATGGAATTACAGTTTAAACCTGTCTTGATGCTACTGAGTTGAGGTTGTGCTATGCCAGCAGACGATATAGACTGGCGACGCCCTCTATTTAAGGTGATACTCCTTGGGGAAGCGGGTGTCGGGAAATCCTCGTTGTTCCTCAGGATTAAAGACAATAAGTTCGTCCATGGACTACAGCCTACAGTGGGTATCGAGAGCTGTGTAAAGCCTATGTATGTGGAGGATGAACGGGTATCGGTGAGTTATATCACGGAACACACGTTTCCTTTATCGACATACAAATGAACTAGATATCGATGGAGAGATGGCTTTGACCATATGCTGAATGAGGGATTTTATTAATGAATAGTATCATTTCCACACTGCATATTCGAAGTCGAAAGCCACAATGTCCTTGAAACACATATTTCTCTAGACTAACATAAAGTTATTTTCTCCCCTTTGATCTCTTTAGTGTTTTGCCTCTCTTCAATTCCATGTATCAAAGTATATCAACAAAAGTCCGCTTTTATTAACTTATTTATTATGAACCTAGCATAGTGGGAAAGAACAGAACAAAACAGCATGGCGTATGAACGTTGTTTTCTTTGTCAAAGATTCAACACAAGTTTAGGTAGAGTAGGTTATACCCTCATAACCCAAACAAAATAAAAATCTAATTTTTCAAATAAATAAATATCATTTATTCTCGCGACAGTTGCATAATTTTTATTAAAATACCAATATTTTTTACTCTCCCGTCATCGTCAACGAATTCGATTGGACAGCTGATTGGAATCGAGTCATTCATATGTTCCTACCAAAAGTGAGGTCATGACCCCACGTTGCTACACCAGCGACTATTCCGGTAACAATGGAATCGCTCCACGTGTTATACTATCATTATACACTGATAATGTTAATACTAGAAAGCATGGTTATTGAGTCCATGCCAGTGCAAACTGTAAATATTCGAGGATATCGTCTAGTTCTGGTTGGTTGTTGAGTATGCTTAACATTCTCATAACAGACAAGGTCATTTTTGGGTACCCTTCTATGTATGTATTCAGTGTGTTTTGGCAGAAGTTTGGTTGTGTCTATTTGTAATAACTGAACCCATGCTCGTGTTGCCAATGCCATCACAATTCATTGTCCCATTGTACTGATGCAACCATTTGTACCACATTTTATGGTGAGCGCTAAAGCAGGCATAGAAATTACCAGTTTAATAGACTATAGTGCGCCTTTGCCAGTGGACAACACCCGGAGTCTTCCTAACAGTGTTGAACATACATCTCGATGTCAAAACTTAAGGGATGCGCTACAGAGATTAGAAAAAGAGCCCTAAAATTAGTCGCCTTTTAATATCATGCAATTTCTCTACTTGCATGACAAAATGTAATCGGCATTATAGCTAGTATTTCACTGTGTAGGTGTTATTGATTCTCCGTCACTGGCTACATGAGAACAATAATTATAAAATCCCTCATATTTTTCAACAGTTAGCAATATGGGATACGGCAGGTGTGGAAAAGTTCAAAACGATGACACGAAACTACTACCGTAACACCCACGCGGCGCTGCTGGTGTATGACGTCAATGATCCAGCCTCGCTTCAGTACCTGGCAAAGTGGGCAAATGACGTCATAGATTTAGCTCCAAACGGTAAGGCGAAATTAACTACTAACAAATCGAACTATGTCAGATTTATCCGCCATATAATTGATTGCAGGATGCAGAGCGCAATGACACAGGCTTACCTGTACATGTATATTAACAGCCTCGTGTGGGCAACAAAAGCTATGAAACCTACACACAATTAAAGATGCTTCACCGCTGACAAATGGCATTTTTTCACTATCAAAAAATAGGAGACGATTTAGTATTTTTCTTTAGTTACAAAAGTTACTCACTTAGACCATTACCACCATTGAAAAGTTTGAGCTTCTAATTTTACTTCAAATTAAAAGTAGGAAAAATAATTAATTGCATCCCTTAAACAATACGTGGCATTATATCCTATATTGAATGAAGTATGATTGCGCATGCACCAAAGACGATATAATTTTTTTACGTTATTTTTTAGTGTTAAATAGGCATATATATATGATTAAACACCAATGATTGTTCAAATGATGAATATCATTGATGCTCTGTCGGTGGCGGAGCATCTTTAAAATTGGATTCTTGTCTTTTTGTTTTGACGTAAAACTGTCAACTAATTCATAATATTGTAAGTGAAGTGTATGTTCCATAAGTTCAGAAATAAATTGATCTAGAACATCTAATCTCATTTCGGATGAAATGCGCTGACTTCCAATCTTCCAAGACAAAACATACATATCATATGGAAGACCGAGGTATTTAGGGTCCGTATTCATAACTGGTACGGTATACTGTAGTGAGATTCCTATCAACTTTACGATGTTGTCTCAACAGCACATACGCTGACAAACCAGTTATCATACAAACGATCATTTGTCTTGGTCAGAAGAGGACATTACTCATAAACGTCCTTGTAGCGTCGATTTCTGCCTTTGTCCTATTTACAATGAATATCCTAGATCAAACAATACTAATTTATTTTGATAGCGTTGAGGTTTGTGTTGGGAAACAAGTCAGATCTGGAGCGGACTGTGATAACAGACAACGTCGAAAACTTCCGGTACGCACACAATTGCGAATGTGTACTTCCAGTGTCGGCTCTTACAGGTAAGAATTTCATGGTTTAAAACAATGAAATAACAAGGAAGTTGTCACAGGACACTAAATTAATAACATTATTTAACTAAGTTGGTCTCAAAAAGTCATATCTTGGTTGTTTTTTTCAATATGATTGTAAATGCGTTGTTTAGTTGTATGTGTGATAATCACGGAGTCGGTTTTGCGTCCATGCAAGCTTGAACATTATCACAATACGGCAATGTGATTAAGGCTTACATTGATATGATTTTATAACGTTATCCAGTCTGTATTAAAATCAACTATCCATAAGATATCTATAGGATAATTAGTACACCTAACATTTTGACATCGTTCAATTCTGTTTGTAGGTGAGGGAATTGGCAATGCGTTAAATGTTGTAGCAACCAAACTTATGGACTCCTACAAAACGCCATTATTTTACGAATCTCTCTACAATAGCACCGTTGAAATCACGAAACACCAGCCAAGACAGCGAGGTCGGCCACCGCCGAGAGAGCAATGCTGTCAGACGATTTGACCCGCTGCAGACAAGAAAATAATGTTGTCAAATATTTAGATAACGTCGAGATTGGTCGTCAACAAGTTTTCTTTCTCGTGCACCCGACAGCTTTAATATAACATCAAGGTGTCTGTTGACTAAAACACCCGTGAAGAAACAGTAAGATTTTGGATTTTTCGATCTGCGGCATCAGGAGTATTCTACATCCTTTTCTCGAAGAGCTAAACCGGTAACTGAAAGATGGACAATCGAAGTAGACTTATACATAGAAAATATATACTAGACATTTGTGATACAACAACGACTTGCAACAGTCGGCACAGAATATCCGAATGAAGTTTGATACCCGATGAAAACTTGATAGTATGTGTCATCTAGTATTGAGTTGGACAAGTCAGGAATACGAGGTTCTCTACCTGTGTCAATTACCTCAAATTCTTGGTCCAGCTAGGTTACCTGTTTGATTTAATCAAATGTTTTTTCTAATGTTTTAGCAGACATATTACACAAAACGTTCGAAATGATAATATGTATATTATGATTGTTGCACCCATACTGATATAATACAATGTAGATAGATGATACATATCAAGGTTGGATTAATCAGTGTATCAATAAATGTGAATCCTGGCATCACAGAGAAGTCCTATAATCCACTTACAATGTAATTAAGTGAGTGTGTAATTGGCCTGTTTAACACACAAGAACCAATATAGCACATACTTTATCGTGTTCTTGTTGACAAACTACGTCAAACTACTGGTTTGTTGATTGAACGTAACGTAGATATACGTGTTATATCAATAAAATCCATATTATTTAGGGATCAAAAAGAAGATACATTAATTCAGTATCGATAATGGAATCTCAAACCACATCATCCGTTGCTGAAAAACATCGGAAGATCGATATTCCTACCCAGACCAGGATCAAGATAATGAACAGATTGGCCTGTTTTCTTTCTTGGAGCTGAAATCCGGAAGACAGCAGTCATATAGAAGCAGACGTTCTCAACAAGTAAAATAGGATTTCACAGGTGCTCACAAATACGCGAGTGAACAGCGAGGATAAAGTCTATACTACTATCGTACTATATGAACAAAGGATTTAATTATCAATACACATAAAAAAGGATTAACCAACTTGATTCTTGACACATTACTGTAAAAAGATGAATGTGGACGGATTCCCCACCTGAGCATGGAGTTATCGTATTTATTTTTCTATGTGAACATTTAAGAATATATATACATCTGATATTTGATACAAATTAGTTATGTAATTTACTAGCCAACAAACGTCTTTTGTTCATGAATTAGGAACATAGATCTAATAGGTCTTCATACATGTACAATGTTTCATAAAACGCGGTTTATATTTATTCAAATTATAGCGTTCACAAAGTCCAATAATAATTATAAGTGCAAAGGGCAATAACCCCCTAAATTACTGTCGAATTAAGCTGATTTTCAAACTCATCCGAAATTTTTCCAATATTAGTCTACGTACAAAGTTTTATTAAGCTCGGTTCATATTTACTAAAGTTATTACGTTCACAAAGTAAAATAATAATCATTAGTGCAAAGGGCAATAACTCTGTAAATAACTGTCGAATCAAGTTGATTTTCGAACTCGTTCGAGATATATCCAATGTTAGTCTACATACAAAGTTTCATTAAGCTGGATTTTTATATTTACTTCAGTTATCACGTTCACAAAGTACAATAATACTTATAAGTGAAAAGGACAATAACTCCGTAAATAATTGTCGAATCAAGTTGATTTTCGACCTCGACTGAGATCTTTCCAATATTAGTCTACAAACAAACATTCATTGAGCTCGGTTTATATTTACTCAAGTAATCGCGTTTACAAGGTCCAATAATAATCATTAGTGCAAAGGGCAATAGCTCCGTAAGTTACTGTCGAATCAAGCTGATTTACTAACTTGTCTGAGATATTTTAAGTGTTAGTCTACATGCAAAATTTCATTAAGCTCGGTTTATATTTCAGTATCGATAGTGGAATCTCAAACCACAGCATTTGTTGCTGAAAAGCATCTGAAGATCGATATTCCTACGCAGACCAAGATCAAGATATTCTCCCGCCATTCACTGATTTGTCACCGGTTTTAGCAGTGGGAGATTTCTCTGTCAACCCCTAGGGTATGACAGATTGCGCGCGCTAACCTTTTGAACCTAAAGACAATTACGTGACGTCATGTCATCATGCGGTGTGACCGTGGCGTGCATTGTCGATGACATCATCAATATTGACGTGCAGACGATGGCACCATGTTCATGTCGCGGTGAAATGCGTCTTTTTTGGCTATTATCTCTTCTTTTTCTTTTGTATGTTGGAGAAGAAGAATCATTCCCTACCTTTGAGGGTGTGACAACAAAATCACAACCCTCGAGGGGATTCCTGAATGTCCAACCCTCGGCAAGCCTCGGGTTGGCCGTTCATGAATTACCCCTCGGGTTGTGATTTTGTTGTAACACCCTCTAGGTAGGGAAAGATTATATTAATGAACAGCTTGGCCTGATTTCTTTCTTGGAGCCGAAATCCGGAGAACAGCAGTCAAATAGGCAGCAGAAGCTCTCAACGAGTAAATTAGGATTTCACAGGCGCTCACAAATACGCGAGTGAACAGCGAGGATGAAGCCTATACTACTATCGTACTATATGAACAAAGGATTTAATTATCAATACAAATCAAAAAGGATTAATCAACTTGATTCCTGCACATTACACATTACTGCAAAAAGACGAATGTGGACGGATTTCCCAACTGAGCATGGAGTTATCGTATTTATTTTACTACGTGGACATTTTAAAAATATACATAATTGTTGCAGACTAAACCCTTGTTTACGAAAAAGTTGACAACCGAAAGGATGTCAATACAGGTCGAATGTACGAGACAAAACGTTTTCTTTTGGGCGACTTGAATGTCTTTAGGACCAAATTTCAAACAAAAGGCCCATGGGCCTTAACAGTCAACTGATATTTGATACAAATTAGTTATGTCATTTACTAGCCAACAAACGTCTTTTGTTCATGAATTAGGAACATAGATCTAATCGGTGTACATACATGTACAAAGTTTCATTAAGTGCGGTTTATATTTTCTCAAGTTATCACGTTCAAGTCCAATAATAATTATTAGTGCAAAGGGCAATAACTCCGTAAAAACTCGAATAAAGTTGATTTTCGAACTCGTCCGAGATATCTTCAATGCTAGTCTAAACACTAAGTTTCATTTAGCTGGATTTATTTATTTACCCAGGATATCGCGTTTACTAGGTCCAAAAATAATCATTAGTGCAAAGTGCAATAACTCCGTAAATCACTTGAATCAAGCTGATTTTCTACATGTAACTCATCCGAGATATTTCCAGTGTTAGTCTACATGCAAAGTTTCATTAAGCTTGGTTTGTATTTGTCTAATAATAATTATTAGTGCAAAGGCAATAATTCCGTAAATTGCTGTCGAATCAAACTGATTTTCGAAATCTTCCGAGATATTTTGAATGTTAATGTACATACAAAGTTTCATTAAGCTCTGTTCATATTTACTAAAGTCATCACGTTCACAAGTGCAAAGGGCAATAACTCCGTAAATTACTGTCGAATCAAGTTGATTCTCGAACTTATCCGAGATCTTTTCAACGTTAGTCTACAAAGATTCATTAAGCTCCGTTTATGTTTACTGCAAGTTATCGCGTTTACAAGGTCCAATAATAATTATTAGTGCAAAGGGTAATAACTCCGTAAATATAAGTTGAATCAAGCTGATTTTCGAACTCGTCTTAGATATTTCCAATGTTAGTCTACATATAAAGTTTCATTAAACTCAGTTAATATTTACACAAGTTACATGTATTTAGTTTACAAGGGATGCGGGTTCGAATCCCATGTGGGGCAGTTGCCAGGTACTGACCGCTGACTGGTGGTTTTTCTCCGGGTACTCCGGCTTTCCTCCACCAACAAACCTGGCACGTCCTTATATGACCCTGGCTGTTAATAGGACGTAAAACTAAAACAAAATAGTTTACAAGGTCCAATAATAATAATTAGTGCAAAGGGCAATAACTCCGTAAATTACTGTCGAATCAAGCTGATTTTCGATCTCAACTGAGATATTTCCATCGTAGTCTACATACAAGGTTTCATTAAGCTCGGTTTATATTTACTCAACTTATCGTGTTCATTAGGTTCAATACTAATTATTAGTGCAAAGGGCAACAACTCCGTAAATTACTTTTGAATCAAGCAGATTTTCAAACTTGTCCGAAATATTTTGAATGTTAGTCTACATACAAAGTTTCATTAAGCTCGCTTTATATTTACTTAACTTATCTTGTTCACAAGAAAATGTTAACGCACGGCAACGGAGAAAAGACTATCGTAAAAGGTCACCATGACCTATGGTTAGGTGACCTAAAAAGGCCAAATGCACTGATCAGATTGCATGAGACAAGCCATAACTTTGTACAACCTACAATACAGTGTAAAGGGTATTGTTTCAGTTGATATACATGTATTACGATTACAATTGCACTTAGAACACATTCACAGACAAAGCATATGTATAACATGTACACTTTATTCCTGTCTTGAGTACACTTTCACCAATCAACGTCAATTCACTAACACATGACATTCACTAAAAACAATATCCTCAACAACACATCCTCACTTACATGTACTGTGTTACTGGATAGTCAAAATAGGGGGAAAACATTACTCCAAAATCTCATGAATCTCATCGCGAATTCCAGGACAAAACATAGGAATTATCTATTTCATATTTTGTGAATTAAATTAGAAAGGATACGATTCCTATATTCATTCATGCTGCTCAATCTTTGGTTAAAAAGTTTGATATTGTCAATGATGATTCCATGCAAGACCGAGTCCTGACCATCCATATCCTGTGTTGTTACCATAACCATCTAGATGTACAAGCCACCCAGAGCAGCCCTATTACCCAAATTATCACAGATAGTGAGCCAGCAATATACAATGTACCATTCCTCACACTAAACATTCCTTTAAGTTCCGATACTGTCCTGCTAAACTTTTAAAACAGCCTGCTGTCTAATAACATATATGGTGAACTATACGACCTGTTTAAGCGTTCATTTGGCGTTGTATATTGACAATCTGTTCTGAAAGCTCAAATGGATATTCTACACTTGGACTGGGTGTATGGAAGCTGTGCTCTCCAACTTTCATTTTTTCAGTTGCGTTTTGGCACGTTATACACCTCCATAAACCAACGTGAGACGTTTGAATAATTTTAATTTCATCCTCCTGAACCTGATGTTAAGTTTTCATTTGCCTTTAGGTGTGAGACAGTTACCGTCAGGGTACCTGTTACGGAACAGTTTAACAACGTCAGGGTCCTTCAGTCTCACTCCCTCTACCTGATTTCCTAGTGTTATCCTGGAATTAAACAAATACACACTGTAAATATATCTACTGGGTCAAGAGCCTTAACCAGTTCTTAACATAACAAATCTACTACTGTAAACCAACAATTATTCGCGTGCTATTTACTTTCGCAAACTTCAAGATCCAAGTAAATCTGCTAAAAGTTTGTTGCCGCCAATTGATATCTATATTGATAGGAATTATCATTGAATTGGTTTACAGTATCTCAAATATTCTAATAACAATGTTGTCCTTTAAAGTGAATAGTCGGGCAAAGAAAACCAGTACATTGGCCTTCCAAAAGTTCTCACATATTAATACGACGGCCAAGTTCTGCTTACGTTTCCCAGTTTTGACCATTAAAGTAAAGGAAAGTTGAAAGCATTGAAAGCGAGGCTGCGTGGAAATGTAACCACGAACATAGTCTGCCAGGAGGACATTTTAGGATTCCTATACTTTAAATTAATTTCTTCGTACGCAGACAGATTTTGGCGAGAGATTTTATTTTTCTATTTCATAAGAATTTATACTGGATACATTCACACCATTTTTACCGACTTTAGCCATCCTTGCCCGACTGTTCACTTTAATCAAAGCATAAACAAATATCATTCACTTTAAACGATCTGTATCTACAGATATACCAATTCCCTAATAGTTTGGAAATATCAACCAGAGTTCAACCCATGTGATCACAAGAGGACTACAAATTACTGAACAGAAATCTACTACAACGATTTATGAACAGTACCTGAGAAAAGATTAGGTTCATATAAAGATATTGTTTTATTACAACTATCAAAATAAACTTGTATACTGTATTTGAATTCCACAACGTAATGCTCACCAGTTTGGCTGTACGTTATGTGGTCTTCCGAACAGTTCTACTTTCCTTGTCCCTGGAGAAAGTCTCTCTATGATACCATAAATCTCATCGGGCTTGTGACTGGTAGCACGCACCTACAGGGAAATACAAAGGGCGACATTTTTTTTCAAATAAAATATAATGCTTTATTTGATTATGTTTTTTATGTATATTTGTTTGGTTTTTTTTTGACAAAATGGGAGACAGTAAATATCACATCCAATTGTGCTATTTAAAGGCCCATTACCTTTCCAAAACCACGTTTGATTTTTAAAGTGTAAATGTAAAACTGGATTGTAATTTTGTAAAGTCGTAAAGGTTATTGGCCTACTTATCACTTATCATCACCTTCTGAACAATATAATCAAAATAAACCAAATGTTATGTTTCCCGCCGTTGTCCATCACGCATTAGTTGACTATCACTGCGCCAAATGAAAAAAAAGCAGAATGAATCTTCACTATTAGCATAGACAAATCAGGGAATTTTGCATCTGTTTGTCATTGTGACCTCATCTTCGGACATCGATATCAATTTTATTATGTTATAATTGTTTCAAAGAAAATTTCAATTTTTGTTTCGGAAAGGTAGTGGCTCTTTAAAGTATCAATCACTTTTCGAGAACAAATTGATACATGGAGGTTTACATAAAGAATTACCTCAGCCACGATGACATCACAATCCAGTCCTCTGTTAGCTCCCTGGGGATTGCCCTTCAAACCAACCTGTAATAAGTTTGATTCTTATTTGTTATAGATTAGTGCAGTGATATATTACATGAAAGCTACATCATTGTTTCATTGTTGTTCTAAGCAATCATTTGAGCAATCACCTAGACAACAAAAACACATCAAAAGTATACTTGGCATCAGTGAAACTTGGTGCAAATAAAGGAGATAATAGAGAGTATAAACGATATTGGGACCACATAGACAGCAAACTAACTTAGTTAGATATTGGAACCTTGCCTATGACAACAAGGACATAGTCATTCAGATCCCCCGCCAATGGAGATATCAAAGCTGAAGTGAGTTTGATTGTGGAGACTTATGTGTATGAAAAAACCCAGGAAAAAGGAAGTTGAGCTAAAGAAAGATGGTACATAATTCAAGTAGAGCGGGGCTGCAATTGTTGAATCAGGTATACAGTCTTGACATTTATATTAAGACTATATACACAAAGATGGGTGGAGTTTTGCAAAGTAACATTTACCATTTACCATGATATTTTCAGCAATGTTTACATGATAACGGAAAAAGTGCAAAAAATGAAAACCTAAAAATAGCAAAAGGTACGACTAGACCATAAAAAGAATGTGTCTATGAAGTTTCGTGGAAATATCTCTGCTGGTTTTAGAGTTGTGCTCCGGAAACGATTCTTACGCAAAAATCTGCCATTTTCAGCAATGTTTCCATGGTTACAGAAAAAAGTACAAAAAGTGAAAACCTTAAAATAGCAAAAGGCACTACTAGACCATAAGACCAATGTGTGTATGAAGTTTCGTGGAAATATTTCTACTCGTTTTAGAGTTATGCTCCGGAAACCATTCGTACGGACGGACGGACGGAAGGACGGACGGAACCCATTTGTATATCCCCCGCCAACTTCGTTGGTCGGGGGATAAAAAGTGGGACCAATAGTGCAAGTTGCTGATTGTGCCACCAGGAACTCTTGCGCGTTCTTCTACCCCAGCTCATTAAAAACGTATAGTGAGAAAGTGCTATGTAAATTGGCAATCATCTTGAAAAAATAAAAGAGAAGCCCTAGTCACTAAAAGAAAATAGTTTTATCAACTTTGTTAAACGCAAATAGGGATGACAGACGTCAGTATGATATGAAGAAGGAATGCACACATACACACGAGAAATAAGGTGGATTTGTTCTCACCAGACACCATAAGGTGAAATGTGTCTAGATGTTCTGAAGTGGTTATAGATGACTTGTCATTTCCATAGGAGTTTCACTGTGAGGAGGGGATTTGAAAGGAGGAAGAAGAAATATTAAGCTTTGGTAGAAGATACCAACACCCTAGAATGTAGGAATGGGTGTTCCTGTTTCCTGCACGTTCCAACATTGGAAGTAATGGGTAGTGACAAGAAATCAACTGTGGATTTACTGTCAAAAACAGGCCAGACGGTGCCCTATTGAAGTAGAAGTGACAAGGTATGAGTTCGGTGTTATCTGCAAATGGACAGTGATTTGGTCAATCGCTGTTGACTTGCGACTTTGAAGATGTTCTAGTTGAGGAGTCAATAAAGCCCATGAAATATGATCATTCGATGACGCATGCAGAGTTACAATGCAGGAATTTATTCCAATATAATTCAAGGCATGTCATAGATATCAACATTTTATGAGTGTTAATAGCTTGATTTTTGCTCATTTACAGAGTGAAATACAGAAACAACTTAAACCAGAATGTTCAGAGGTATCAATAATATGGGTGTAGACGTTTAAAGTTTGGGTCTAGCTGGTATAGAACATGAGTTATGGGTCGTTTTTGTGTTAAGGTGTTTTTGGCGGCCATTTTGAAAACCAATATGGCGGCTGCCAGGGGCCTTGATTTTTTGGGGTCCATTTTTTTTCCTGTATCCTTATGTCCCAAAGAAGCCATATGCAAAGTTCTATGCTTTCTTCAAACTGTGAACGATTTTGTCGAAAAAATCGACCTTAGCCGCTCCACTTATACTTTAAGTGGTCAACAAGGAAGTGGATGTGTCGCCTGCACAGCATCACAAAAAATAGTTATTTACAGTTGAAAATGTTGTTAATAATAAGGTGAAGATATCAAGCCCCATAACTCTTGCAAATATGATGGATTTTGACCAGTATTGAACCCATCTAAGATCTTATTGAAATAAAGCAATATACATGTACCAAATTTGGTTGAAATCACACAATAAATACTAAAGTTATCGAGCGAAAACCCTGTTTTGATGATTTTAAAGTCCTGTAACTCTTGAATATATTGACGGATTTTAACCATTACTAAACTCATCCGAGATCTCATTGATATAAAACAACTCATTAAATTTCGTTGAAATTGAACGATAAATATCTAAGTTATCGAGCAGAAACCATGGATTTATCTGTTTTGACAATTTCAAAGTCCCATAACTCTTGCAAATATTGACGGATTTTGACCATTATCGAACTCATCCGAGATCTCATTGATATAAAGCAATTTGAGATCTCATTGATATAAAGCAAGATACCAAATTTGGTTGAAATAGGAAAAAAAATACTAAAGTTATCGCACGGAAACCGTTTCCTGGATGCCGACGCCGACATAGTGATACCTAAGTGTCGCCTTTGTGTTGCAGGCGACACAAAAATTATGTCTATTGACAAAATCTATTGATATAAGATATATGGCGATTACACTAAAATTTGTTGCGCCATAGTGAGACAATGAATAACCTTAACTTCCTATCCATTGCCATAGTAACACCTTGACCTTGTACTGACCAGACAGTGCTCCTTGCCGTGGTTTAGCCAGTGACCAGTTCGTCCAGTCCTGATAATTCTCTGTAACTGGTTGGTTTTTACCCAGATCACCTCATCAACACGTTTGTAACTGGAATGATGATACAAATGGTTCTTAAAACTAGTATGTGATGATGCTACATTTCAAATATTACTTAGGAAAATTGTAGAAAAAAGTCTTTGAAAAATAAATCTTTTCAGCAAATTCATTATCTTGAAATTATGATAACAAATATTTGTACATACATAAATGTAAGAAAAGTAATTACCCCCACAAGTCTAGGCATTCTCGACCAAGTTCCATTGCCCTGTAAACCAGGAAACAAATATTTTATAACATGAAAAACTTACAATAAATTAATTTGTAAATTTTGTTTTACCAATTTCTATCTTGATGCCAACCATATTACATCCGAAAACACAATCATTTTTTTTTTACATGAAAAACTTACAATAAATTAATTTGTAAATTTTGTTTTATCAATTTCTATCTTGATTCCATACATATTACATCCGAAAACACAATTGTAAAGCTCTATAGCAACTCAAGACTTTCGTGTTGAGGTTCTGTAGAATGTTTCCAACTACAATACAGTGGATACATATAGATACTACCAAGGTGAGTTTTTATTTTAATCGTATTTTTGGTTTTTGTTTTGCAAAACACTAAATTGTGGTAAAATTTTATGAATTGAAAATAAACCACCAACCTCCCTGTAACCCATAGAAAGATGAATCCATCGTCTTGGAGACTGGGGACATCGAGCTTTCTCATCTCGTCATCAGACATGGTTCCGTATGGAAGCTCCATGTGAATATCCCAGGGAGGGTCGGCCATCACAACAGCACACTTTCCCAGCACACTCATATCAAAAAAACGCAAATCACACTGCACCCACTGTGGAGACAAGAAACAATTATATACATATGACCTTTCAAGGTTAAAGTGGTATAATGATGGAAGTCATTGTTAATGAAGTGCAGGGGAAGAAATGACACAGAGAAGGAAGGAAGGAGAGAAATATTATTTTGAAGGAGAGATAGATAGAGAGGAAAAAGAGGGGAGCTAGCTCAGATGAGAAAAGTAAATAATGGCAAAAAAAAAGGAGCATAGCTGAGAACAAAGGGAAATGCAAACAAGAAATATGAACAGAAGGTCAAGTAGAAGTTAAACCGGGTGGGAGAAGCAGAGTTGATAGCCTTACCTTGCTCAAACCTGTCTGGCAGAGATTTATCTGTCAGTCAAAATGTCTAAGTCAAGTGTCAAATAACTAAGAGGCCTAGAGACCTGATATTGGGCCTGTGGCATGCTGGGATGAAGGGTTACAAAGTTTGTTCAAATGAATGAAAGAGAAGGAAAACGAAATGCAAAAAATTGGCTATAACTTTCAAAAACAGTCCCTATTTAAACGTATTACTAATTAAGCCCAATGTTTGATTGTTGACTAAATATTAACCTGAGGAGGATACAGAACATCCCCTCCAGACTCCAATCCCTTCTTGGCCATGGCAAGTGCTTCTTTTTTCATAGCATCTGTTGTACTGACCGCTGGGTAATCTATCTCATAGTGGACATACTGAAGTATAAATATAACAGAGACATTAGTTGTATTGACCACTGGGCACTGACCACTGGGTAGTCTATCTCATAGTTTCTGTATAAAATCTCAGTATATTAGCATACCACTGGATTCCAGCAGGTGTGGTAAGAAGGGAGTCTTGTTTAGATACATCAGACATGGTATTCTTAGTGGAATCTGTCTACGGGGGCTTTAACTGTATATAAAGTCAGTTGTTAAGTTAAAAACATGACCTAATATTGTAGATTTTATTTTCATGTATGTATTTCAAAAGTTTAAGATAACACTTTTAAATTAATGCAGGTACTTACACGATATTTACATATTAAAGTGAAGAAGTTTTGTCCTTGAAACTGTACATAATATGTACTTTTCCCCAATATCCACGCGAAAGATTTCATTAAAACCCTTAAAGCCTCAATATCCGAAGATTGTCCCTGACTCTGATCACGGTGCCTTCAGATACTCAGCTAAGTATATGAATACGCCATGAAGTGATCTTATTGGAACATTGACGGGGAATGGATTGTAACCATGAATTTGATGTACAAGTGTTCGTTATAAACATGTTTTACTGTACAACTGATATGAAAAATTTAATTAGGATACAGTACATCAAAGCTGTAGAACAGCTTACCTTACAAGTATCCATGTGAAAACAGGTATTCAGAAAGGAACAATCGCCCAAGGATTCTACAAAATACAATTATATTTGTCTTCATTCAAAAGATAGTAATGACATGGCATATTAATACATTAAACTACAGATTAATGTTTACACACTGCACAGTAACTATATATTAATGTATACTGTTATTCATATTATCTTGTGAGAAGGTATGGTTTGTGATGTGTTATTCATATTATCTTGTGAGAAGGTATGGTTTGTGATGTGTTATTCATATTATCTTGTGAGAAGGTATGGTTTGTGATGTGTTATTCATATTATCTTGTGAGAAGGTATGGTTTGTGATGTGTTATTCATATTATCTTGTGAGAAGGTATGGTTTGTGATGTGTTATTCATATTATCTTGTGAGAAGGTATGGTTTGTGATGTGTTTGTGAGCTTAACAGCCTACCAACATTACATTTTGTTTTAGTGAAAACAACATAGTTTTTAGACACAAACCAAACTAATGACATAATGCCCACATGGGCAGATAACTCTGTAAAAGACGTATGGAATATATATGTTCTGTTAGATAAAGGATGGCATCATTTTCACAGTAAATAAAACATATTTACCATCTGTATGCTTGTGGATAATTTTCCTGAAATGCAACTTGCGACACTGTTCTTTGGTCTCTCCAAGTTTTTTACATTCCTCTCGTGTACCGTACTGACAGAACTCCTTCAGCTGGGCACCTACAAACATGGAAATAGATCAGGAAACTCCATTTCTTTTGTGAGTATACTATTATATCAGGAAACTCCATTTCTTTTGTGAGTATACTATTATATCAGGAAACTACATTTCTTTTGTGTGTATACTATTATATCAGGAAACTCCATTTCTTTTGTGTGAATACTATTATATCAGGAAACTACATTTCTTTTGTGAGTATACTATCATATCAGGAAACTACATTTCTTTTGTATGTATACTATTATATCAGGAAACTACATTTCTTTTGTGTGTATACTATTATATCAGGAAACTACATTTCTTTTGTGAGTATACTATTATATCAGGAAACTACATTTCTTTTGTGTGTATACTATTATATCAGGAAACTACATTTCTTTTGTGAGTATACTATTATATCAGGAATCTCCATTTCTTTTGTGTGTATACTATTATATCAGGAATCTCCATATCTTTTGTGTGAATACTATTATATCAGGAATCTCCATTTCTTTTGTGTGTATACTATTATATCAGGAATCTCCATTTCTTTTGTGTGTATACTATTATATCATGACACTACATTTCTTTTGTGTGTATACTTTTATATCAGGAAACTACATTTCTTTTGTGTGTATACTATTATATCAGGAAACTACATTTCTTTTGTGTGTATACTATTATATCAGGAAACTACATTTTTTTTGTGAGTATACTATTATATCAGGAAACTCAATTCTTTTGTGTGTATACTATTATATCAGGAAACTCCATTTCTTTTGTGTGTATACTATTATATCAGGAAACTACATTTTTTGGTGAGTATACTATTATATCAGGAAACTCAATTCTTTTGTGTGTATACTATTATATCAGGAAACTACATTTCTTTTGTGAGTATACTATTATATCAGGAAACAACATTTCTTTTGTGAGTATGCTATTATATCAGGAATCTCCATTTCTTTTGTGAGTATACTATTATATCAGGAAACTACATTTCTTTTGTGAGTATACTATTATATCAGGAAACCACATTTCTTTTGTGTGTATACTATTATATCAGGAAACAACATTTCTTTAGTGTGTATACTATTATATCAGGAAACTACATTTCTTTTGTGAGTATAATATTACATGTAAGTGCATGCAACTGGAGCCTTCAATGGCAGAAAAATCTTGTATATTGCTTTTGATATATACAACGTACATATATTTGGAAATTCAACCAGTATTAAAAGGTTGTTAAAAAGTTTTATGAATATCAATAAAACTTTTCTAAGATACAGATTAGTTTAAACTTTTCTATAAAAATAAATCAAACTACTTTTTATTATCCATTTACAGCAGGATAACTTACCACCTTGAGATTTGAACCGTTTTACTAAACTTTGTTCCTGAAAATAGAACAAAATATTTAACAAGAGATCCCAGAGGGAGCTTGGTGCCTACCAAAGATTGATATATGTCTGACAATTGATATATGTCTGACAAAAGTCTAAGATGGTGGCCTGTCGGCCATCTTGTTGACCGATTGGTTTCAAATCCCAATATGCACAACTAGGGCCCAAGGAGAACCTTATTATGGAATTTGAGACAAAACCTTAGAGTACTTTCTGAGAAATAGTGATAACTAACTTAACTACCAAAATCCAAGATGTCTGCCTGGCGGCCATCTTTTTGACTGATTGGTCCCAAAATGCAATAAGCACAATTAGGGCTCTAGGGGAACCTACATGTGAAATTTGAGAATGATCCCTTCACCACTTTCTGAGAAATAGCGATAACAAACTTTAACTTTCAAAATCCAAGATGTCTGCCTGGCAGCCATCTTTTTGACCGATTGGTCCCAAAATGCAATAAGCACGATTAGGGCTCTAGGGGAACCTACATATGAAATTTGAGAATGATCCCTTCAGTTCTTTCTGAGAAATAGAGATAACAAGAATTGTTAACTGATTGACAGACGGATCACAAACTACAGACGAAAGGCGATTTGAATAGCTTAAAATCTGATGATGGTGTGGGTTAAAAATCAAAATTTAAGGCAAAATTTAAGGATGAAAAAATCATCTTAAATAAACATGCACCGATGAGTTTTTATTAATCGTATTAAACAGAACTGCATTTGCAAAATAATAATTTTGCTTTCTTGTTCTCTTGTAGGTGGCATGCCCTTTATTTCATAAGGAATTTGTTAACATGGGTACACTTGATTATGCACTTCTTAAATTTGACTTAAGTTTTCTAGAAACATCAATTCCAGATTAATTGATGGAAATATTATTGAGTAAATGTTTTGACGGAAATATTGATTCCAGTTTTATTGAGTATAGTTTAACAGAAATATCAATTCCCAATTTATTGAATAAAGTTTGATAGAAATTTTAATTATAGGTACATTGAGTATAGTTTGACCACATAATGTTACCTTTGCTGTAGGCTTTGTCAACAGATCTAGAATTTCTTCATTTAACTTCTTGTTTTCTTTCTCTTTTGCAGACTGCATGGACAGTAGGCTCTGTAATAATAAATTGGAAGTATTTGTAGGTTTGTTTTAAATACATAGTAGATCTTTCATATATAATTACCAATACAATACAGAATCTCTACTGAATACTGTGTGGTATCTACCCAGCAGTAGAGGCACCACATACCAATACATCAGGAGTGTTGGTTCTCCCACTTTATTTTACAGTACAGTAAAGGATCTCTACTGAATACCGTGTGGTATCTACCCAGCAGTAGAGGTACCACATATTAATACATCAGGAGTGTTGGTTCTCCCACTTTATTTTACAGTACAGTAAAGAATCTCTACTGAATACCATGTGGTATCTACCCAGCAGTAGAGGCACCACATACCAATACATCAGGAGTGTTGGTTCTCCCACTTTATTTTACAGTACAGTAAAGGATCCCTACTGAATACCGTGTGGTATCTACCCAGCAGTAGAGGCACCACATACCAATACATCAGGAGTGTTGGTTCTCCCACTTTATTTTACAGTACAGTACAGGATTTCTACTGAATACTGTGTGATGTCTACCCAGCAGTAGAGGCACCACATACCAATACATCAGGAGTGTTGGTTCTCCCACTTTATTTTACAGTACAGTACAGGATCTCTACTGAATACCGTGTTGTATCAACCCAGCAGTAGAGGAACCACATACCAATACATCAGGAGTGTTGGTTCTCCAACTTTACAGTACAGTACAGGATCTCTACTGAATACTGTGTGGTATCTACCCAGCAGTAGAGGCACCACATATTTAATACATCAGGAGTGTTGGTTCTCCCACTTTATTTTACAGTACAGTAAAGGATCTCTACTGAATACTGTGTGGTATCTACCCAGCAGTAGAGGCACCACATATTAATACATCAGGAGTGTTGGTTCTCCCTTTTTACAGTACAGAACAGGATCTCTACTGAATACCGTGTGGTATCTACCCAGCAGTAGAGGCACCACATACCAATACATCAGGAGTGTTGGTTCTCCAACTTTACAGTACAGTACAGGATCTCTACTGAATATCATGTGGTATCTACCCAGCAGTAGAGGCACCACATATTAATACATCAAGTGTGTTGGTTCTCCCATTTTATTTTACAGTACAGTAAAGGATCTCTACTGAATACCGTGTGGTATCTACCCAGTAGTAGAGGCACCACATACCAATACATCAGGAGTGTTGGTTCTCCCACTTTATTTTACAGTACAGTACAGGATCTCTACTGAATACTGTGTGATGTCTACCCAGCAGTAGAGGCACCACATACCAATACATCAGGAGTGTTGGTTCTCCCACTTTATTTTACAGTACAGTAAAGGATCTCTACTGAATACTGTGTGGTATCTACCCAGCAGTAGAGGCATCACATACCAATACATCAGGAGTGTTGGTTCTCCCACTTTATTTTACAGTACAGTACAGGATCTCTACTGAATACTGTGTGGTATCTACCCAGCAGTAGAGGCACCACATACCAATACATCAGGAGTGTTGGTTCTCCCACTTTATTTTACAGTACAGTAAAGGATCTCTACTGAATACCGTGTGGTATCTACCCAGCAGTAGAGGAACCACACACCAATACATCAGGAGTGTTGGTTCTCCCACTTTATTTTACAGTACAGTACAGGATCTCTACTGAATACTGTGTGGTGTCTACCCAGCAGTAGAGGCACCACATCTTAATACATCAGGAGTGTTGGTTCTCCCACTTTACAGTACAGTACAGGATCTCTACTGAATACCATGTGGTATCTACCCAGCAGTAGAGGCACCACATATTAATACATCAGGAGTGTTGGTTCTCCCACTTTATAGTACAGTACAGGATCTCTACTGAATACTGTGTGGTATCTATCCAGCAGTAGAGGCACCACATATTAATACATCAGGTGTGTTGGTTCTCCCACTTTATTTTACAGTACAGTAAAGGATCTCTACTGAATACCGTGTGGTATCTACCCAGCAGTAGAGGCACCACATACCAATACATCAGGAGTATTGGTTCTCCCACTTTATTTTACAGTACAGTAAAGGATCTCTACTGAATACTGTGTGGTATCTACCCAGCAGTAGAGGCACCACATATTAATACATCAGGAGTGTTGGTTCTCCCACTTTATTTTACAGTACAGTAAAGGATCTCTACTGAATACCGTTTGGTATCTACCCAGCAGTAGAGGCACCACATACCAATACATCAGGAGTGTTGGTTCTCCCACTTTACAGTACAGGATCTCTACTGAATACCGTGTGGTATCTACCCAGCAGTAGAGGCACCATATATTAATACATCAGGAGTGTTGGTTCTCCCACTTTATTTTACAGTACAGTACAGGATCTCTACTGAATACCGTGTGGTATCTACCCAGCAGTAGAGGCACCACATATTAATACATCAGGAGTGTTGGTTCTCCCACTTTACAGTACAGTACAGGATCTCTACTGAATACCGTGTCGTATCTACCCAGCAGTAAAGGCACCACATATTAATACATCAGGAGTGTTGGTTCTCCCACTTTATTTTACAGTACAGTACAGGATCTCTACTGAATACTTTAAGGTATCTACCCAGCAGTAGAGGCATCACATATTAATACATCAGGTGTGTTGGTTCTCCCACTTTACAGTACAGTACAGGATCTCTACTGAATACTGTGTGGTATCTACCCAGCAGTAGAGGCACCACATTCCAATACATCAGGAGTGTTGGTTCTCCCACTTTATTTTACAGTACAGTGCAGGATCTCTACTGAATACTTTGTGGTATCTACCCAGCAGTAGAGGCACCACATACCAATACATCAGGAGTGTTGGTTCTCCCACTTTATTTTACAGTACAGTACAGGATCTCTACTGAATACTGTGTGGTATCTACCCAGCAGTAGAGGCACCACATACCAATACATCAGGAGTGTTGGTTCTCCCACTTTATTTTACAGTACAGTAAAGGATCTCTACTGAATACCGTGTGGTATCTACCCAGCAGTAGAGGCACCACATACCAATACATCAGGAGTGTTGGTTCTCCCACTTTATTTTACAGTACAGTAAAGGATCTCTACTGAATACCGTGTGGTATCTACCCAGCAGTAGAGGCACCACATACCAATACATCAGGAGTGTTGGTTCTCCCACTTTATTTTACAGTACAGTAAAGGATCTCTACTGAATACCGTGTGGTATCTACCCAGCAGTAGAGGCACCACATACCAATACATCAGGAGTGTTGGTTCTCCCACTTTATTTTACAGTACAGTAAAGGATCTCTACTGAATACCGTGTGGTATCTACCCAGCAGTAGAGGCACCACATACCAATACATCAGGAGTGTTGGTTCTCCCACTTTATTTTACAGTACAGTAAAGGATCTCTACTGAATACCGTGTGGTATCTACCCAGCAGTAGAGGCACCACATACCAATACATCAGGAGTGTTGGTTCTCCCACTTTATTTTACAGTACAGTAAAGGATCTCTACTGAATACCGTGTGGTATCTACCCAGCAGTAGAGGCACCACATACCAATACATCAGGAGTGTTGGTTCTCCCACTTTATTTTACAGTACAGTAAAGGATCTCTACTGAATACCGTGTGGTATCTACCCAGCAGTAGAGGCACCACATACCAATACATCAGGAGTGTTGGTTCTCCCACTTTATTTTACAGTACAGTAAAGGATCTCTACTGAATACCGTGTGGTATCTACCCAGCAGTAGAGGCACCACATACCAATACATCAGGAGTGTTGGTTCTCCCACTTTATTTTACAGTACAGTAAAGGATCTCTACTGAATACCGTGTGGTATCTACCCAGCAGTAGAGGCACCACATACCAATACATCAGGAGTGTTGGTTCTCCCACTTTATTTTACAGTACAGTAAAGGATCTCTACTGAATACCGTGTGGTATCTACCCAGCAGTAGAGGCACCACATACCAATACATCAGGAGTGTTGGTTCTCCCACTTTATTTTACAGTACAGTAAAGGATCTCTACTGAATACCGTGTGGTATCTACCCAGCAGTAGAGGCACCACATACCAATACATCAGGAGTGTTGGTTCTCCCACTTTATTTTACAGTACAGTAAAGGATCTCTACTGAATACCGTGTGGTATCTACCCAGCAGTAGAGGCACCACATACCAATACATCAGGAGTGTTGGTTCTCCCACTTTATTTTACAGTACAGTAAAGGATCTCTACTGAATACCGTGTGGTATCTACCCAGCAGTAGAGGCACCACATACCAATACATCAGGAGTGTTGGTTCTCCCACTTTATTTTACAGTACAGTAAAGGATCTCTACTGAATACCGTGTGGTATCTACCCAGCAGTAGAGGCACCACATACCAATACATCAGGAGTGTTGGTTCTCCCACTTTATTTTACAGTACAGTAAAGGATCTCTACTGAATACCGTGTGGTATCTACCCAGCAGTAGAGGCACCACATACCAATACATCAGGAGTGTTGGTTCTCCCACTTTATTTTACAGTACAGTAAAGGATCTCTACTGAATACCGTGTGGTATCTACCCAGCAGTAGAGGCACCACATACCAATACATCAGGAGTGTTGGTTCTCCCACTTTATTTTACAGTACAGTAAAGGATCTCTACTGAATACCGTGTGGTATCTACCCAGCAGTAGAGGCACCACATACCAATACATCAGGAGTGTTGGTTCTCCCACTTTATTTTACAGTACAGTAAAGGATCTCTACTGAATACCGTGTGGTATCTACCCAGCAGTAGAGGCACCACATACCAATACATCAGGAGTGTTGGTTCTCCCACTTTATTTTACAGTACAGTAAAGGATCTCTACTGAATACCGTGTGGTATCTACCCAGCAGTAGAGGCACCACATACCAATACATCAGGAGTGTTGGTTCTCCCACTTTATTTTACAGTACAGTAAAGGATCTCTACTGAATACCGTGTGGTATCTACCCAGCAGTAGAGGCACCACATACCAATACATCAGGAGTGTTGGTTCTCCCACTTTATTTTACAGTACAGTAAAGGATCTCTACTGAATACCGTGTGGTATCTACCCAGCAGTAGAGGCACCACATACCAATACATCAGGAGTGTTGGTTCTCCCACTTTATTTTACAGTACAGTAAAGGATCTCTACTGAATACCGTGTGGTATCTACCCAGCAGTAGAGGCACCACATACCAATACATCAGGAGTGTTGGTTCTCCCACTTTATTTTACAGTACAGTAAAGGATCTCTACTGAATACCGTGTGGTATCTACCCAGCAGTAGAGGCACCACATACCAATACATCAGGAGTGTTGGTTCTCCCACTTTATTTTACAGTACAGTAAAGGATCTCTACTGAATACCGTGTGGTATCTACCCAGCAGTAGAGGCACCACATACCAATACATCAGGAGTGTTGGTTCTCCCACTTTATTTTACAGTACAGTAAAGGATCTCTACTGAATACCGTGTGGTATCTACCCAGCAGTAGAGGCACCACATACCAATACATCAGGAGTGTTGGTTCTCCCACTTTATTTTACAGTACAGTACAGGATCTCTACTGAATACCGTGTGGTATCTACCCAGCAGTAGAGGCACCACATATCAATACATCAGGAGTGTTGGTTCTCCCACTTTATTTTACAGTACAGTACAGGATCTCTACTGAATACTGTGTGGTATCTACCCAGCAGTAAAGGCACCACATATCAATACATCAGGAGTGTTGGTTCTCCAACTTGACTTTACAATACTTATCTCTGACTTACATCAAATCAATTCTCATAAAGAGGGAGGGGGGGGGGTATGGCCACTCAATGATAAGCAAAATATTTTGCAGGAAGATACATTAGGGTCATATTGTATTATATGGTATGTTAACTATTTTTATCTAAATAACCATAAAATCAAGATTCCAAATTTAGTCTCCTTCGACGATCATGCAGTGAGGCTGCAGGCATAATTCTAATATCCTGCCTTGGAATTAAGCGCATAAAACAAGTCTAAATAATTTAAAATCCTGCCTAAAAAACATGGGAAACAACATGTGCTTATTGGTCAGATGATACTTTTAATTGAATATGACCTAATGTATGCATGTGACCTAGCCAATGTGACCCTAAGATGTAATCATCTGAAGCAGGTCATGTCAAGATCCTTATGAAGTACTAAACATCAATTTCAAGCAATCAAATCTTTGAAAAAATCATAGTTTTCACCAAAAATATGAAAGTTTTTAATGCTAAAATATAACAAATGCTTAACTAGGGGACTGTGACCTACTTTTTGAATTTTTCATCAGTTTTCTGAACTGAACTTCACAAACCCAATATTTGCAGGCAAAACCTGCAAAAAATGTTATCTCTATTCTAATATTTAATTAATTAGGACTTTTAAAAACAACGAAAATGTGAATTTTCACCCTTTGACGAGCGCAGAATAAATCGGATATTCTGAATAGCATACAACATGCAAAATATTTTGCCTATCCCTGAGTGACTGTAAAATGGCCCAATGTGATACCCCTCCTTTGACCTCTGACCTACAATACCCTTCATCAGTAATTTTGACCTCTCACCTACCTCAATACTAGTGTCCTCTTTTACTTGATTGTGTTTGGCTTGTTTTGCTGCTGGTTCTAAACTGTCGTCTCCTTCACTGGAAAAAGTTGTAACACACGGTCGTATTTACTAGGATAACATTCATTTACTGTCAATGTTATTTTGTGACATACAAATATGTATATCAATTTCCAATTTCTAAGCTACTACGAATTCCTTTTGAAACCAATTACCTTTTAATAGAAATTAGTTCCTAGCAAAAAGTCACAATCATCATCAGGTAAATGAAGTATCATGAAGTTGACCAGTCACATGATAAACTAATGCTCTACTAAATGAGTCAAAGAAGTACACTCTGTAATCCTCATTATCCCGCCTCAGACAAGAATCTTGTATTCCTTCCTATTGGTTAAAATGACGTCACGTGATATCCAATATATAGTCGTATTATAGGTTAGTAGAAATCGTGTCAGGTTTGGACGATGGAGTTATCGTTCTTTGCCCCTAACGTCATTAGCAACAAGATGGCATTCAAGGAACGCTTCGCATGACGACGGCACTCAATGACATGGAGACATAATGTTCGAATGATAGCGCTAATGACCACTTTCAAAGCAAACCGAAATCGACAACACTTATTTAGGATTATTTAACAGAAATGGACCATGACTCCCCCGATACAAGTTTATTTTAGACCCAATATTTTTCCGTATTAGGTCACTAACAAACTCTGTAACTAATAATATTCTACCATTGGATTATGTCAGAGCAAAGCTGAAGGCTGTGTGTACAAGAACAGATAAAACAGGTAGTTTGGTTCTTAGATGTATACCAAAAGAATCATGGTACTCTATATGGCTTTGAAGTTGAGCTCTCTGTGTACTCTGTGTGGCTTTAAGTTGAGCTCTCAAAGGAAGTGTCTGTAGGTCTGTGAATGGTCAGGATTTTGTTCTCTCCTGAAATGCCTTCAGTTTTGCTATGATATAACTCGGGGGTGGATATAACAAAGTGATCGTAACACCTGGAATACTGAGGTTGATAATCCATCAGCCAAGTGATATATTGTGCCACATCAACCCTCTCCTTTTCCCTAACCCTTCATCCATGACCTGTATCCATGCTAATTAAGTCCTACAGTTTTATATACTGACCTGTCTCTAGCACGTTTTTTCCTCTGGATTTCTTCTCCTTTTACAGACGACAGCTACAATCATAATTGATAAACAAAGATTACCAATCAATTTACCAAAACTTGTGTGACTACACATGTATGCTTTTTCTGATATAAAACTTGTGTGAGTAATGTATGCTTTTTCTGGTATAAAACTTGTGTAAGTACATGTATGCTTTTTTTGATATAAAACTTGTGTGAGTACATGTATGCTTTTTCTGGTATAAAACTTGTGTGAGTACATGTATGCTTTATCATATAGAACTTGTGTGAGTACATGTATGCTTTTTCTGGTATAAAACTTGTGTGAGTACATGTTTGCTTTTTCTGGTATAAAACTTGTGTGAGTACATGTATGCTTTTTCTGGTATAAAACTTGTGTGAGTACATGTTTGCTTTATCATATAAAACTTGTGTGAGTACATGTATGCTTTTTCTGGTATAAAACCTGTGTGAGTACATGTATGCTTTATCATATAAAACTTGTGTGTATACATGTATGCTTTTTCTGATATAAAACTTGTGTGAGCACATGTTTGCTTTTTCTTATATAAAACTTGTGTGAGCACATGTTTGCTTTTTCTGATATAAAACTTGTGTGAGTTCATGTAGATACCTGTGTAAATCAATATCTAGTTTAATACATAAAATCTTGATTTGATAATTACCTTGGGTATATCAAGTGTGTTAACAACAAGCCTGCTTTTGTCGGATCCAATCTGATCTAGCGATGTTACGCTGAAAGGAAGCATAAACAAAGATATGGAAAATAATATTTAAAAATGAAACGCACCAGAGCTCAAAGATTAGACAAACAACACCTTGTTTTAGGACTTTTTGACTTTGAGTCAAGTTTATTCATGGAACTTTAAAATGATATCTCCTCGTATTAGCATCTGCTTTATTGATACTGATAGGAATTTCCCAACAATTTTATTTCCGTGAATGTTAATCTTTGTGAACTTGATTGGAAATCAAAGTCACAAAATTTAGTAACAGTGAAAGATTGTTGGTTTACAGTAACTTATCAGAGATATTGAAAAGAATAAAATATATTTAAATGTTGAACAAAAATAACCTGATCATGTGTTGTGAAGCAAACTTCCGAAGCACATCTTCTATCATTACTAGCTGGACATCCCTGCCAGTCAGACGGGAGATTTGGTCTGATATTACAGCAGAGTTACATGGGATGTCTAAGCTGATATCACAGAGCAGCATTCTGACACGTTTCTCTATCTCAAGGTCTGCTTTTTGTACAGTTTCTATTTCTTTAGTGGCATCCGACTTTATGGACTGCGAGATAGGAGAACTGTCTTGTGCCTTGACACTCTGGCTTGAGAGGGGAGACTTGACTTCAGGCTTGGATGAAGCTGTAATAAAGAAACTGGGAATGTAAAACCAGATTGTTAATTCTGTAGAGTTGCAGAAGTTATGACCATCACCTTCTGTACTATACGCATATTTAAATAATGTAGACCGTCCCTTTTGTGAGGTCATATGTTTGTAACATCGCTATCCGGATTCTGACAAACGTATTTTTTTCCCCCGTACCCATCTTTTATAATTTGCTTCATCAGCTTTCATGCAATTAGCTTTCCTATTTTTTACTCGAAGTGTATCTATCTAAAGGTGAAGTAATCGGTGAATATAATATGATTTTGAAGATTCATGCATGAAATAAAATCCAAGATCACAATAGTGGGTAAACAATCAGATGAGATAATACATATGTATTTATGGAACCCAAAATGAAAAACTTTGTGTCATTAACAAATGAATGACCATAATCACTATAATTGTGTACCTTTTGTCTCTTTTTTTACCGATATCTTTTTGTAGAATAGAAATAAATTTACCCAGTATATGGATGCTGAAGGAAGTAAGTAGTGTTTTGAATGGAATCATTCCAGCTTAATAGACACCCATTGTAAAATACTGGTATACTAATTTTTGTCCAGAAATGGGCAAACATGTTAACAAAATATGGAAATAAAATTGCGCAAAAATATTTTCATTTCATTTTTTCATCAAAATCTTAACTTATAATTTGATAGATGCTATTATGGAAAATAGTCGATTTCAATACAGTACCACACTGAGCAAACTACATGCCTCAGAAAATTATCATGTATTTCCTGCTGATAAGACTCTTTTTGAAAATTTGAGGTCAGGCCTAGCTTGCAAACTTCACTGATAAATAACACGGTGGGGAATCACGTGGTCTGTAGTTGGTGTGTTTCAAGAATCAAAATGGCGGCCGCCAGCAGTTTTGCCAGAAAAGGAGGTAAGTCACTGAAAATACCCTTTGTATCGGCATTTTATAGTGACGAGCATATGATATACATAATTCTAGACAAACCGATACATTAGTTGTGTTGCAACGCTCTGTACTTTTCTCTAACATTCTGACCAAAGTTTTGAATTGGAGCGATTTTGCATGTAGTAGAATTGGTAGTATACACGAACATACACTTTTCGTACGTTTTCTGTGTTTAGACGGGGCCATTCGCTGTAAATGTGATATTGTCTATTTGTTATTGTCTACATTCAATTGCACATCTAACCTTTCTGGCAGAAAACAGCATGTTCATGGTTAATTCTTTGGTTTTACGAAAGGATGAGTAAACATGTACCGTTTTGGATTGATGAGTTGACACAAACTGCTACATATGTCCGTTAATTTGACTAAGCTGGCAAACATTGATATTATAATAATTATGTTCAAGTATGTTTACACGATTAACTTATACCAGTTTGAATAAACCACATGATGTAGTATGTGCTCGGTTAAAATCCAATGGAATATGTTAACAAGCTATCGTTTAATGGAATATCGTTCAATATCTATGACAACTGTTATAATATCCAGGACATTCACAACCTACTGCATCACTGCATATCATCTGGTTAAGGAAACAAACGGGAAGATTGGGGAATGTCATAACACTTTTTGTCTGTGTCCGTCCATTTCTAGACGATCAATATAGATATATACTGTATCAAACACACACGTTTAATGTTTTTAAGTGTTGGTAATGTTGAGATTTGTTTGTTAATCAGTTTTATAGATGAATATGTTATAGAATGAACCTACAACTTAGTCACAGAAAGACATTGATGGTTTTTCGTAACCAATTTAGGCTAACATAATAACTTACCGTAACTTTATTCATCCAAAGGGAAAATCACAAACAAGTTTATAAACAACAAACAATTAATCTGTACAACATCAATAATAATAATTTGGTATTTTTCAGAGATCACTTTACAAGACCGGAATAAGACGCCTGTCAGAACGACGGAATGAAGGAACGTTTAACGTGTTGCCATACAAAAAGATTCCTGTGTGTCAGATGGGTCAAGTCTCCTTGCAATGAATCAAGTATGCTACTGGATTAAAATTGGACTGTACAGAAGAGTATAAATTAAACTAATGAACAAAACCCATGCTTCAATATGTATTTATTGAGTATTTTAATTTGTAAAATGATTTTTAAAAGGGAATATGGGCAACACCACACACAGTGTATTTCAAATTCGCGAAACTTGTAGGGAACGTCTTTATTTGGAACATGGGAACGCTTGTGAGCACCGTGTCTAGTTGTTTTTTTTATTAGAATTACGGTTATCACAAACTATTTCGTCATTTTGCATAAAGAAATAAAGATTTTAAATTAAGGAAAGACCCAATGTCATGACTCTTTCCTTCAGAAATAAGACTTAAAAATCTCTCACTAAAATTTCCGAAGTTATAGTCAAACACATACATATGTGGAATAACCACAGGGGGCCAACTCAATGAAAATGGATGTTGTCATACATTTTTTGTAATTGGTGGATGGACTGATGAGCAAATATGACAGTCATGTGATTTTTTTCAGAAAATATGAAATTTGAAAATTTATTTTAAAAATCGGGATATTTACTATAAAACAGTAAACAGTATAGTAAATATCCCGATTTTTTAAATATTTTTCAGATTAACATGATGTAAGCCAATAATGAATGTACGGCATATTTTACGAATTCCTGTTGTTTTGTATGGCATATTTGTCGTAAAAAACCAACGTACATATTTGCCATTTTGACTGATGTTGCAAACGACTTCCACTTCCGGTCACTTGCGGAATTCAAATGGGTATATCCCAAAGTATATCCTCACCTTCCAATGTTATGTGTTAAAGTTTAATCAATTATGGGAATCTTTCTTTTAACTGGTATAAGTTAATCTTACATACTTAAGCACACACTATCAATGTTTGCCAGATTAGTCAAATTGAAGGAAATAAGTACATGTAGTAGTTCGTGTCAACTCATCAATCCAAAACCGTACGTGTTTACTCACCCTTTCGTAAAACCAAAGAATTAACAATGAACATGATGTTTTCTGCCAGAAAGGTTAGATGTACAATTAAATGTAGACAATAACAAATAGACAATATCACATTGACAGCGAATGGCCCCGTCTAAACACACAAAAACGAACGAAAAGTGTATGTTCGTGTATACTACCAATTCTACTACAAGCAAAATCGCTCCGATTCAAAACTTTGGTCAGAATGTTAGAGAAAAGTACAGAGCGTTGCAACACAACTAAGGTATCGGTTTGTCTAGAATTATGTATAGCATATGCTCTTCATTATAAAATGCCGATACAAAGGGTATTTTCAGTGACTTACCTCCTTTTCTGGCAAAACTGCTGGCGGCCACTATTTTGATTCGTGAAACACACCAACTACAGACCACGTAATTCCCCACCGTGAATAAAATTATCAACATATGTAATTATTGTATTATCTTGTAATTGCCCCAATAATATGATAAATACAGAAAACTAACAAGGGTAAATAAATAACATATTTAACGTTAAAAGGACTTAGGTGCTACGGATTTGCCTATTCATATGTTTTAGGGGTAGTAGAAAGCAAATTGGTCATATTTTGAAAAATAATGTGATGAGATATACTTTTTATTGGTGTTTCATATTGAAAATACAATCTTCAGATTATTTTTTCAGAAAAAAGAAATCATGGCTATTTGAATGCAATTTTTCACTAAAATTGGGTCCAGATTTATTCTTAAAATAGTGATACTTCGTTTTATTGCAGAAAACCTAGCTTATTTGATATACATTGTAGTGATGAATTCTATATTAACAACTGAAGGTATGAACATGATATGGACATGTTCTTTATATCTAAAATCCAGAATATTAAGAATATCAATAAGTACATATATTTAAGCAACCCTTGAAGGAAAATTAAAGTGGTGACGTATGATTTCTATGTGCTTTTGTGATCAGAGTATACCTCAAATCAAAATATAAAAAGATAAACGAAATCCTTCAGCAAACCAGAAGGGACAGTCTGCCTTGAAATAAATCAAAAGTTAATTATTTTCATGATGAAAGACATATTATGTTTACCTAACAGGGGAGGTCACTCTTATCACTCTCCACTAGGACGTTGTTTTCGATGTCACAAGTCAGAGCTCCGGTAATTTTGGATTAAAATATTGCGTTCGACTACATAGACATTGCTTATATACTTTTGCATGGTATATATATGTGTCTGATTATGGATTATCGGACGACTGATGCGTGACTATGACTCTAGGAAAAAATGGTATACTACTGTGAAAAAAAATCAGTTTAATCGAGTCGGGTGGTAAAATTTAAAATATGGCGACTGTCGTCCCTTTCTTTGTTTTATAGTAAATATCCAAATTTTTAATAATTTTTCAAACTTCGTATTTTCTGGACAAAAATCACGTGACTGTTAATATACACAAAAAAAATTATGACAACATCCATTTTCATTGAGTTGGACCCCTGTGGTTTCAAACCTATTTGAAGAAGTTAAATTAAAATTGATGAAAATATTTAGAAAATTCAGTTATTTAATTAAATTAATGTTTAAATTCCATACGAAGTAGGAGAAATATTTTGAACTGTGAAACACAAGTGTTCGAGTTACCTCCCGTCTTTCCACCGAGTTTGTGTTGATAAACATCATGAACCGGTGAATTGAAAGCAATAATTTTTCCTAAAATAACATAAAGATAAATATAAGATATTTCTTAGCATCGTCGTCATTCGTGTTTAAAATTTGACAAAATAAAAGCAATATCGCAACTTACCTGAACTTGGTGTTGAAGTCGCCGGCTGTACGGTTGGTGAGGTAATGTTTGTGATTTCCGCCTCAAGACCCTCTCTCTGCTTCCTCCGTGCTGCCATCTTCGCACGAAGGTTTCCATGTCGACTTTTGACAGCCTGAACATCATTCAGTGGGTCTGACATCGTGCTTTATCGTGTAAAACTGCATGTGCTTCTTCAGTCCCTTGTTTCGATTTAAACCGGAAGTTAAACATTTACACTAATCAACGACTAGTACATTTATTAGGGACAAAATGTAACAACATAGTTCTTAGGGCCTGTCTAGAAACTAACGTCATGTAACCCAAATTGGCACGCTACCCAAAATGGCACACTTTTTGATAATAATGCTTCCGTTTTAATTCACTTTGGAAATTTTCTTTTAGCTGTTGCTATAATTATTCCCTGATCATCATGAAATATTTTAATGGTGATATTTCCATATGACCATAGCTAGGAGGAATTTAGTACAGAGATAAACTTGAGAAAATACCTGAAATCAAGTGTTACGGTAAATATTGCACCGTGCGATGACTCTAGTTTCCTCTTTTCGCTCAAAAGTCTGCTCTAAAAAGTGGGGAAATGGTATAAACTATGTCTAGAATACAAATTTAATCAAGTTAATTGTCAGATATTTGGTAGTTTCATAGTTCAAAGCTGTTTTATCCTCCATAAAAGTCGATTTTCTAGAATGGAAATTTTCATCTGCGATAATGTGCGCATGCGAAATGAAACAAAGATGCGCTCGAATAGCACTTTTAAATCCAAGAGTTACTTCCCTTATGCCATTTATATGTTAATTTATCAGTACGACACACACAAAGCTTAAAAAGGCAAAATATGCATGAATATTGTCGTTAAAATCATGTAAGAAAGGCAAGTGATAACCATAAAGATGAAAATTTACCTGCCTATTGACAACATTGATTTTGACGTCAATCTTTCTAAAAATACATATGGAGAAAATTGTTCAATGGCATTAATTGTTGATATTTGTATTGTAGTTTCAATAAAAGTCGATTTATATTTGAAATATCGCGATATTTTTCAATGCTCACTATTTCTACCTGGGTGTGCCAATTCTGGGGTACCCGCACCTGTTGATAGAATCTATTTATGGAAAACACGTTGCAGGAAGAATTCCAAACATAGACAACAGACAATGATAGCTCTATTTGTGAGATTGTATAAAAATTGTAATATATTGCTATCTGACAAATAGATGCTTAAAAATAAGAAAAACGTGTGCCAAACTGGGTACATGACGTTATGCAAATGATAATAATAATAATAATAACTCGTAAACGCTGGTACACCCAAAAGAATATCATATTAATTTACATACATGTTGTTGTTATAATTCAGAAATGATCATTTATTTCAATCATGCGGTCGTACCCCATATATTTTTAATACCTATGATGTAGAAAATAGCTAATGATTTAATGTACCATGAAATCGGCAGCATCAGTGAAAGGGAATAACTCGCAAGGTGCAGCAGCATAAACTGGTTCCCGCCTCAGTTACCCTCCTTGCGTACTTTCACTGAGGACGGTAGCGGGTAGCCATCTTGAGTTGGAATTCCAACTCCAGAGTAGTGCGCATCATTCTGCGCATGATATGTCATCATGGAGACGGCTACTTCCGTTAAGAGAAAATAACGTCATTAACGTCGTTCCTATGAACACTCTAAATCTGTTACACGAAATGATTTCAAAACTTAAGATCTTATTTGACTTTTGTTTATATATCGTTCAAATAAATTATTTATTCTTTACGTTAAGATCCGTCGCTTCGTGCGTAAAGGGGTTTCCCACGCCTAAAAAAATGTACAGCGAACCGAATATGTAGATTGACAATCAAAAATCATCATACTGGTTACACGCCTTACCGGTCCCTAGTGAGCGGAGCGCAGCCTGGCGGAGAGTAGGAGAACTAAGGGAGGGGAACCAGTCTAGCAGCAGCAAAATTTTATCGCATCGGTTTGGTTGTCACGTGACTTGTATCCGGACGCCATTAAAAGTTGTTAGCTGCTGACTGTGTTCTCCTGTATATATTTAGGTAAATGATGTGTTTAAACTAATGCCTGAAACTGAGTCCTTTGCACAAATATGCATGAATACATTGTTGACCCTTAGAAAATGTTTAATTGTTGTGACAAACTGTAGAGAGGTTTTAGATAAAGCTTCGCTATGTAAAAACATGTGCTTTGAGATGTCAAGTTTTTCAACTTACTTTATCAGAAGTATTTGATCTGTAAATGCATGTAAAAAGTCGCTGAACATTATATTTTGGTATTTGCTACGTTTTTGTAAGCACGTAGTCAATTTTTGGATTATTTTTGAAATTGATAAATTTGAAAACTTTATAAATTTTATCTGGAAATTTACCCAGAATCCATTTGGTCTTCCGGTAAACATGTCTGCGAACATGATTTAACCGGAAGTGACTATCGTCATGTAAACAAACGATTATTACACTATATAGCTAGTAGCTATAATAATAAGATTATGTAATGGAAACTTTAGTGGAATGAGTTACATTAATAATAGAGAAATTTACAGGATAGATATTTTATAAAGCTTTGCATGGTTATTTAACTGGATGGTCCAAAATTACTTTGTAAAAGATTTATATAAAATGTTATTCTGAAAATTCAATAATAACAACTCAATTGAAATTTGAACTTAGTCTTAGTGATACACCTTGGTGTAATCTATAGTATTTCATATTGTATTTTTGTATCAATGCATTACTACTAGTCATGTCTAGTTGAAATTGTATTAGTACCATTTATACATGCAACCTGTTTACATCTACGATTTTGGCGTAGGTTCTACGATTTAATAGTTAAATTACGCTCTTACGATTGTTAGAGAAGTTCCTACGTTTCCTCATATTCAATAAAACATTTCTTTGTTTCGTTGTGTTTTCAATCGCTTCGCTTCTCAATAAATGTGTAAACAACGTATTCATAGAAACGCTTGTCAAAATTCCCCATGTATTTCAAGCGTCGAAATAACCTGGTCTTCATGCAGAAAATGCCAAATGGGTCCGAATGCATAACTATTGAGATGGTAACTTTCCGATGGGTTCCTAATAATTATATCCCGCCATTGTAAGCAGACATTTTAAAAGAAAACGTCAGCGGGGTGAATTCACCACCGCCAAACAAGAAGACAGCAACCAGCGATACAAGTTGTCTTACTCTGAAAAATTGGAAATGTCTACAGCCCTCGCGAAAGGGGGGACACGTTCGTCCATTGCATGGGTGTGTGGACTGACTTTCGTGCAAGCACGTGGCAGTTTTGACGCAAACGCACGTGAAACAAAACTCCACAAGGAGTTATATTTGCTCCAATCAAAAAATGTTTCGATGGCAAAATTCTTCAATTCTAATTCTACTAAATCGACTGCTGAAAAAGAGCGACTCGGAATGTAACGAGAGCAGAATTGAAAATGTGCGAAACCTTATCGCTAATCAGAACATGCCCCTTAGTGTTGCTGACACGCTTCCTAAGACATTCCGTACGATGTTTCCGGACTCAAAGATAGCTGCAGTAGGTGTAGGTTTATCTTATTACATATTTTTGATGAAAGTTGTTTAAATCTGCAGACATTGCCTGTAAATAATTACGAGAGCTTCAGGCAGTTCACGTGTCGACAAATAACACATTAACAGTAACTGGTTGAATAACTAGTTGTATTTCTTGAATGATCGCTTTCAAATCCAAGGATAAATACATGAAAAACTATCATATTAATTTCCATTCACAAATTCTCCGAATAAAAGAATATAAACATAATTACATTAACATTGAAAACGTATAGATCTCGTAACAGTAACACAAAATGGCTGATCTAAAGGGAGATAATCGCTGTAAGATACGTCAACCAAAACAAATTTAAAAATATTGCCATGCAGGCATGATTTTATGCTTTCTAAGATTGTTTAGAAGAATGAGATAGAAGTAAAATTGTTTATACAGCATTAGATCAATATTTCAATTGTATAGAATGCTATTGTGTAAATTGTTTCATTGGAAAATTTATACCAATGAGTGAACATTCAATTTTATAGTCTGAATAGTAATTATAATTATATGTAATTACCAATTGAAAAAAATCTGTTACAGACATCAGATGTGCCCGCAATAAGACAACAGTCAGATTCAGGAAATTGCTACCCTGAAACAAGGATCCTTAGCAGACAGAATGAAAGTGCGCCCATTTTACAATTTCTACAGATGGTCCAAATGATGAAAAAAAGCAACAGTGTCCATTGAGTTATTCAGAACATTAGATACCATGACTGGAACTGTGAATTCGGAATTGTTATCAATACCAATTTGTGGAGGTTCAGCAACAGGTACAATTTATTCAGTTACTTCGATTTCAAATCATTATTTTTTGTAATCTTTTTTTTTTATTTAGATGATTTGACATAGATTTACTTATAAATACTAGCCAAGTTTGGATAATTAATGAAGATTAGAATTGTTTGGATCTGTGGATCATTTTGTGATATAGAAAACTTCTCTAACAATGATTTTCTGGACTAACAATCAAAAATAATTTTGTAATCCAAAATTTGTTTGATTTAAGGAGAGGCCATATTTGACATGATGAACAGCGCCTTACAGGAGAGGGCAATTCCATAGGTCACAGTGCTTATAGCTCTTAGGCTGTGACAATGCAAGTGTCATGACAGCCACAGAAGGGAGTCTTTGCATTTGTTTAAACAACAACAGCCACACATATTTTTGGCAGGATGCACCCTACATTTGGTCAACATTGCAGCCAAGAAAACAGCCTGCAGCAGCTTCTCCCTCCCGTGGATGATATCCTTGTAGATATATATTACTTTTTCCACAAAAGTGACAAACGCCGTTCAGCATCAAGGGAAACGCAGCACTTTATGACTTTAGAACAGAAGAAAATGCTTAAGCATGTGTGTACAAGAGGCTCAGTATTTCAGGTAAATAAAAATAAGATATATAAAATATTTATTCTGTATTTATTTTACAAGATCAGTTTTCATTTTCTAACATGAATGAATTGTAAAATAAGTATGTTAAAACATGCCCTTATTTAAAAATTAATTTTTATCAATTTAAATCATCTGAATGAGTTTTCAAAGATAAATATTTTATCGCCTGATTTACTCTTGATGTGTTGTAGATGTATCGACAGGATGCTGCTGAACTGAGATTGCTTTAAAGGACTTCTTTAAACAACAGAAGGATGCACTAGATTTGGCAAAATCAAAGAAAGCAGTAACAAATCAAAAAGTAAAAATAAAATCAAAGAATCATCTGTCGCCAGGGTATGCAGAACAGAAAATTGAGGCCATTTAATCCTTGTAAGGTCCCCTACCAATCGCCTGTACATCCTCTTTCTATCAGACACAAATCCATGTTTATGATGACATTCTGTTGAATCTGCAGTCGGATGAGCCTAAGATTCACTTGTGCAGCGCTCTCTACAAAAACTACTGAGGAACATTATGACAAGGTTTGTGAAGCTGCTTGCTATGCTTGGCTGTAAGCTGTCGACAAGGTTCAGTATAAGCAGCACTGCAACATCAAAGTCATCAAGTCGCTTGTGATTGGAGAGGAAGCCAGGAAAGTTCATAGAGAATGCTGAAGTGAATTATCTTCGCACACGAAAGGTTGAGGAATTATAAAAATGTTATTTCAATACTTTCGTAAGTTTGCGACTACATATGCAGCAAGCTACCATTGAATGATCCTGTCTTGTTCAGCTGCACAGGTAGCGGATGTGAACTTACAGACAGCTTCCAAGTCATCCGATCTTTGTTCTTCCGTTGAAAGATACCATGCATCATTCCTCCGACAACAACCAAAGACAAACTTCTTGAGCAATTCACATTGTATCAATGTACAGATGTCAGCAGTTGTTCTGATGGTCTGACAAGGATGGATTTGGTTTGGTCCAAACATTGGGAAAATGGCTGGATGAGGAAGGGAAAACCTTTGTTTCATGAACTCTCTGTTGTAATGTGTGGAATTCTGACCGATCACCACACAGCAGTGCACATTGTGAAAGAGTCTTTCTCTTGTGTTCGCAAAAAAAACAGGACTGAACAACGTGCATCTCTTGGAGACAGCACTCTAGAAAGCCTACCTTATTATAAAATCATCAGGATCACCCCATGATTACACAAACAAAGAACTGGACCATATTAAAGGTTCCTATTACAGATCACTGAAAAGATGATGACCAGTGGACTTTGTCATTCAATTACTTGTGCGTTTTTGTACTTTCTAGTCAAGTTTGATGGTTTAAATAAAGACATATGAAATACCAGAAATTGTACCAAATATTCATTTCATATTATCACTTTCAAAGATATCAGAATGTGCTAGAATTGCTCTAAGAGCATCTACGATTTTCAAATTTTTCCAGGGGAGCCCCCCGACCCCTTGCGGGAGGGGGCTCTGCGCCCCCTTCCCCACTCTTCCCCGCCTCGCCACTTCGTGGTCGGATTGCTGGCTGCGCCAGCATGTACAGACTACAACTTTTCAACCATAAACTACACTTATAATTCCTCCTTTACAAAAAATAGGTAAAACAGGTCTGTACTGTGGGGTATGTCAGGAGTTAGATGTTATTTCAGTAAAGTCCTTGGGCATGACAGCGTTGGGTCAATTTAGAAGTCATATTTTCTGTTAATTACTCTGTGTAGTGAGAGTGGTAATGATAGTAAATTGTCCGACGTGGTCATTAGTTGCTCTAAATGAGTACTGCAATTCTAGTCATGAAATGTGTCCCTTTGTTTTAATTTTGAAAATTTTTGGGGGATGCTTTTTTAAGGGGCCATTTTATTTTTTTTTGGTTATTGCCTGGCGCTACACACCTGTTGAGTCTTACAGCAATGATATACTAGATCATAATGTTCGCAATATAATTACGACTTTGTATCCGGACGCCATTAAAAGTTGTAGCGTGCTGACTGTGTTCTCCTGTATATATTTCAGGGTTCCCTCGTACTCCAACCACACATGTAACATTGTTATTTTAAAAAAAAGTTTTCGCTGTAAATGCTGTATGTGGAAAAAATAGTAAAATAATCTCTTTGAGGAATAAATACAATGGAGACTATACTGAAGGTGGATTAGTGATTAATATGGAACCAGAAACATAAAAGAAGCATTATGTTCTTTATGGATATATGTATCTGATGAACTGAATGGATCTCTCATTGACCTTTTGGAGCAAAATATAAAGGTTTTTTTAAACATTAATAATGACCTCAGAAAAATACCGATGGCCTAAGATGATGTGACACCAAACATATACATGTATGTCACACAGTATATGTCAGTATACATGTATGTCACACAGTATATGTCAGTATATGTCACACAGTTTATGTCACACAGTATATGTCAGTATACATGTATGTCACACAGTATATGTCAGTATACATGTATGTCACACAGTATATGTTAGTATACATGTATGTCACACAGTATATGTCAGTATACATGTATGTCACACAGTATATGTCACTCAGTATATGTCAGTATACATGTATGTCACTCAGTATATGTCAGTATACATGTATGTCACACAGTATATGTCGGTATACATGTATGTCACACAGTATATGTCAGTATACATATATGTCACACAGTATATGTCAGTATATGTCACAGTATATGTCAGTATATGTCACAGTATATGTCAGTATATGTCACACAGTATGAGTATTGTTTCGATTAAATTTCCAATATGACATAGATTTTATTTTGTAATTATATGTTTTTGCTATTTGTTTGATGTATGTAATATTCAATGTCGGAGGAAATAAAGAGAACAATATGAAAGTATAGCTTGATAATCCATGTTTTGAAAGAATTCCGTCTGTCATTTCACACGATTTATGCATGGGGATAGGGGATTATAAAACTAGAATGTACTAAAAGTAGAATAAGAATATCATTTTATCTTGAAATGATCTTTGTTTGAGACATTTATCAAAATTTATTACGATAAAAGTGTTATGTTAGAACACTTGATAATGAAAAAAAATATTTCTCGCAAAATTTCCAAAATGAGATTTAGAATTACTTTTTTTTAGTATACGGATTTAACAACAACGTTTTCACTGATGATTATTTTACGATTGCAGAAATCTTTGACATTTTTCGTACATGTAGCTACCTAGTTATAACGTGGTATGGTGTTGTAATAAATCGATAAGGTTTAAACATGATACTAGACATTGGCACGTGAGGATTTCAATGACGGGTAAATAGAGGCTTTTGTTTACGTTCTAAATTTTCTTTTGACTTCAAGGTTGTTTCAAAGTCCTATTTTAATAACAGCTATATCTTATCATTTGCCTTCAACCCTTGTCATTGAATTTAAATGAAAAAGATATCTATTTAAAATGAAATATGGCGCGCGACCACGAATTACAAAGAGATAAGAGTTTACATTACTGATCGGGACCATAAGAAATCACCATGATAATTGGTCTGTGATTAACATTACAAAGCTTATCGTGTTGGTTTTTTAACTCTTAATGCCTACACTATTAACATTTGAATCACATTTTATGTATGTAGGTAAGTCATAAATGTAATTATTCAGATTAAACGTGAAAGGCCCACTACCTCTCCGGGGCAAAACATAAAAGTTTCTTAAAACATTACACCAGTGGCCTAAGATGAGGATACAATACCAAACATATGCAAGATTTCCTGCGTAATAAATGATAACAGTGGAGAGCCGTTTCGCTGTTTTAATGTAAACTTTAAACAAAAATCAAATAGATATATACATGAAATGGATTCAGAAACAAGTGTTTACACTTATATTAATCCGTCTCCATTTTAGACTCATCAGTTCTGTACGGTAATTAAGTGGGAGAATGAATATAAAATTTAGGTATTAGGAAATGAAAAGATGAAAAGGGGAAGAGGAGAAGAGAGATTGCCATTGCCATTGTTTACTTTAAATGAATACAACTGTGAAACGATAACTACAGAAATGAATCATGGAATCAATCGAATCTCTTGGAGCTGATAATGAATTGTTGGACACATGTAAAAATCAAAGAATTTTCATCAATGGTTAAATCATTGGTACCAAACAGTAAAAGTTCTGTTGTAATAGGATGATTTAGAATAGCAAAGGAACGATTAATAAGATCGGAAAAAAGTCTACAATGTAATAAAAAATGTTCGTTATTTTCATCAACTTGACAGTAGGAGCAAAGCGGACTGTTTATTAGATTCCTACGGAACAAATAATACTTAAGTGAACTGCACTCCATCCTCAGTCTCGCATGGTGAATCTGACCCAATCTAATGCAGATAAGATAGTATGGTGGGACTTGAAATTTGTGTGCGTTTAAATGAGTTTTAAGTTTTGTTATTGAGGGACTGATTTTGATTTCATCAGGAAGTGCATTCCAAAGATTTATTACAGATGGCAGGAAGGATTTCATGAAAAGGCTTGTGCGACAGGAAGGTGGACGGAAGTTATTACCTAATCTAGTATTATGATCATGAATCTTGTTGCGCTGAGGAAGTATTCATTGAAGATACTGCGGAAGGAGACCATGAACTATTTTATGAAAATGGATAATCTTGTGATGTTTACGTCTTTGCTCTAGGGGAAGCCAGCCTGTCTCGAGATATTACCCTACTAGTAAGTCTAGCTCCACCAGTAACTATCCGTGCTGCTTCTAATTGGAGATCTTCTAACATATCTGATTGAGTTTTGGTAAGGTTGTCCCATTTTTGTGTCGCCATATTAAAAAATTGAGCGAATCAGAGAAAAATACAGTGATTGAACGGATGCACGATCTAAAGTGAACTTGAATTTACGTAACATGTTTAGTTTGGGTGAAATTTTAGATTTGAGGAAATTGATATGAACTGTCCACCCACCATTTCCCGAAAGAAATAAACCAAGATGTTTATGCGTGGTAACAGCAGTAAATAAGGTATTATTCATAGTTAAAGGGGGATGAAGCGGGATATTATTCTTTTTAGATATTAATAAGGTTTCTGTTTTTACCGGATTGAATTTAACCAACCACTTAGATGACCATTCATGAAATTTTCTTATATCGTGATTCAGAATATCTGCAGTATTTCCAACTGTATCAACAATGACGTATAATGATCATGAGGTATCGTCTGCAAATAACTTTGTATTATCTCTTATGTCTTCCACTATATCATTTATGAATAACAAAAACAAAAGTGGGCCAAGAATTGAACCCTGGGGTACTTCGGCTTTTACATTTGACCAATTCGAAAACTTACCATTAATTACTACTCTTTGCTTGCGATGAAGAAGATAGTTGCTGAACCAATTAAGAAGAGACCCCCTTATCCCAACACACGACAGTTTGCATAAGAGCCCTTTGTGCCAAACACGATCAAAGACTTTGCTAACATAAAAAAATACCATTCTTATTTCTTTACCGTTATCTAATTCAGAGATAATATCATGAGTGATAGCCAGTAGTTTATTTACCGGTGAATCCCCTGTTTAAATCCAGATTGGTAAGGGGATAGTATAGAGTGGGTGTGTAAGAAGTTGTAAACATATTTAAAGACACATCTTTCCATGAGTTTACCAACAATAGAAAGTAATGAAATAGGTCTGTAGTTAGTTAAGATGGATTTACTTTCTTTTTTTACGCACAGGCGTGACATTAGCTGATTTCCATTCTGAAGGAAAGATACCAGATTAAAGAGATGATTAAATAGAGAACAAAGAGGTTTACATATAATATCAGCAGATTCCCTGAGTAATCTAGCATTTATAAGATCAGGACCAATAGCTTAAGAACAGTCAAGCTTCAAAATTGCATCCTTAACATCAGTAGGAGTTATGTCAATATTAGATAGATTGTGATTGTGCCCATAGTCAATGTTAGGCAAAACAGTGTCAGTATCATCAATATTAGACTGGGAACAGAAAAAATCATTGATTAAACAAGCTTTTTCGAAATCATCAGAAATGCATTCATTATGAAGAAGTGGGGGTATTACGGAATTTTTACGATTAGGAAATAAGAGTATACAGCTTTCCACCACTTCTTTACACTGAGATTAGAGGGTGTCCGAAGGTTTCCACAAAGATTATTGTTGACATATGCGATTTTAGCCTGTTTGATTGAATTGATACATTTATTGCGAATTTGGCGGAAATTTGACCAGTGAGCATCTGTAGGAGAACGTTTGGCTCTTTGTGGGCACGTTTTCGTTTACGGATTAACCATTTGATTTCATTTGACATCCAGGGCACTTCGAATGATCGTACAGAAATGGTTTTGTTTGGTATACAGGATTTAGCTATTTCAAGCAACGTCTCTGTAAATTTTTTAACTGAGTCGTTAATATCATCAACGTCGATAAATGTATTCCAGTTAACATTAATCAATTTTCCTCTAAATAAATCATAATTACCCTTATCGAAGAGCCAAATGTTACGTTTAAAACTTTGCTGAATTGGTAAAGAAAGTAGGACAGTGGTATCTAACCGGTTGGTCGAGGAAGCTCTCTCCAACAATACATTTACTAATTATGTTACTGTCACTAACACACACACTATCTAACAGTGAGTTAGAGGATTCAGTAAAAAATGTAGGTGATCTACTAATTGAAACAAGTTATATAGAATAAACATATCTCGCAAGAGAGAGAGGACTGATGGTCGACCAACAAGTTAGCGTTGAAATCACCTGTAAATACAATGTTAGTTATACCCGTGTTAAAGGCTTGTTCAACAGATTGAGATATGTGAGACCAGGTGATAACTGGAGAATTCGGAGGTCTATAAAAAGTACCATACAAAAACTGTTCTGTGCCAAGAACTATTTCCAACCATACACATTCTATAGTTGGTAATTCAAGATCTTGCGTACGCTTTGCAGGTATAGTACCTTTAACATAGACAGATATACCACCGCCAGTACGATCAGGCCTACAGTAACAGAATGGGTCAGAGTAACCAGGCAGACTGAGTTCTGGAGAGATATCTGTGACCTTTAGCCAAGTCTCGGTAAATGATAAAATAGTGCATTTGTTAAGTTCGGTAAAAGGTATATCGACTTTTTTTATTTAGACTTTGAACGTTGAGATGGACGGATGAAAAATTATGCTCAAGGTCAAGCTGTTCACTTATATTTGAAAAAAGTGATGATGAAGGTGAATTCAGAGACGAAGGACCGGGATTTATTTCAATATCACCGGACAAAGATAGTTGCCACTGAATAAGCGAGAAAAAGAAGGAAAAAAGATGAAAAATTCTACTGTACAAAAAAATGATGCTAATAAACTTACGAAGACAACTATTACGAAAAGAATGGATTAAAGACCTAACAAATGACAAATATATTAATAAAACCAGAAGTAATAACCCAACACAAAATGACTTAAGGATACTCAAATAGATGACAATGTTTGAGGACTGAACACAGTTGTTGAAGTTACCAATTCGAGCATAATAGAGCGATAGACTGACTGGCATTATGTAATGCCGAAGAAGATAGAACTGGTAGTTTAGCATATGACGGAATCAATGGCATAATAGGCAAGGCAGGGGGAGACCGGGAAAAGAAAAGGGACAGAAAAGGTAAAAGTAAGATGAGTAAGGAAGCAAACATCAAAGTAACTATACTAGGGATGGAATCAGGGCAGACCAAAATATTAATACATTTATTTATTTTGTACTGTGGCAGGATGTTGACTAGTGAAATTGTCGCTGAGGTATAGTTTAGGTAAGAGGAGAGAAAAGAGATGTGTAGTTTGTAAAGTTAAGAGTTCGGTGCTATTTACAGACATACAGAATACAGGCCTTTTGAATTTATTTTATTTTTCTTACTTCTTAAGAAAATCAACTTTTTATGTCCCTGTTCCCCCGATGCGAAAATTCACTTGGAAGGTCTTTATCACTACGGTGTTTATTCCAATTGAAAACAAGCGTTCTTACGCCCTTCGAATTTGCGAATTCAAACTCAACAAAAGTAGTGGAACAATATCAATAAACCAGATATTTTCAGCACTAATATCGAGATTAATCAGGCATGGAACTCGATACCAGGTAATAAGAAGTTCCTGTAACAGTTGCGATATGAAAATATTGCGATGTGAGTAAATAAATCATTAAATTCTTTATTCTGATTACCATTTCTAAATTTGACGATTTGATACCAGACATTCCAATGATAGACTGGTTCCCGCCTCAGTTACCTCCATTGCGTACTCTTCACTGCGGACCGGTAGCGGGTAGCCATCTTGAGTTGGAATTCCAACTCCAGAGTAGTGCGCATCATTTCTGAGCATGATATGTCATCATGGAGACGGCTACTTCCGTTAAGAGAAAATAACGTCATTAACGTCGTTCCTATGAACACTCTAAACGCTGTTAACACCAAATGATTTCAAAACTTAAGATCTTATTTAATTTTGTTTATATATCGTTCAAATAAATTATTTATTCTTTACGTTAAGATCCGTCGCTTTGTGCGTAAAGGGGTTTCCCACGTCTAAAAAAAGTGGTACCAGCGAACCGGATATGTAGATTGACCAATCAAAAAAATCATCATGGTTACCCGCTACCGGTCCCTAGTGAGCGGAGCGCAGCCTGGCGGAGAGTAGAGAACTAAGGGAAGGGAACCAGTCTAATTCCAATGGCGTCACTTTTTAGTCCTCTATGAGCCCGGGTGAAACAACAGCTACATGCACATTACATTTACAAATTGTTATTTTTCCTATTAGGAAATACGCAATCATACATCATCAAAAAAAATAACAATGTTATCTGCTTCTTATAAAAAAATACTGTATATAAAAAAGCAGAAATCTGGCTTAGTGTTAACGTGTGCAGATCTTCTAATCTTTCGATTCTCACCACCGGCGGCAATTTTTTTTTTTTTTTTTTTTTTTTAATATATCATGCAAACATGCCTATACAAACTATTCACAATATCTGGTGAGGGCTGTATACATGTACATGTAGCTCTATTACTACAGAATAAATAATTATATATCTGAGGATTTACATCGGATATATACACCGCCAATATTAGGCTAAACGTTGGAAGACAAATCACAACACAAACGCAGACTGTAAAGCTTGAAATGACGTCATCAAGGCGAGCGTAATATAAGGAACCAATTCCGGATAATGCGGATCCGGAATTTACTAACAATATACTGGCGCTACCGCTTTTTTCTTTCAAAGAGAGAACATCAATTATAGTATATACTTTTAAACATGAACACACTCATTGGGTAGACTGCCCTCGTGCGTGTAAGGGGATTATTCTGCCCAGGTTATTTTCACAAAAAATACACACTTAACATATTCAAAAGATCATTAGAGTTCAAAGTTACATCCGATAATTGGACAAGGAAAAGTTATTACAAAGCTACCTATTTGGCACTTAGAAAAATAAGAAACAATTAAAAGGCGTTGGAAAAACATTACTGGTACATGGTCACTAGTCACTCCATAACTAACACGTTCAATCAAAAAGGTTCACTTATTAATCAGTCACATAGTCATCCAGATACTTGGGACGTTGGATTTCCCGGCGAGGCCTGTTGGTTACGATCGGGGTTGTGAAAGTTTCTTGTCCATCGTTAAGGGTCGACTGAGGGTTGAATTCATGCGCTGGTATCTCCGATATGACGCTAGGAATTTCGGGTAGTGGTTGTGGTTGTGGAGTTTCTAGCGGTTGCTCATTTTCGCGAAATGTCATCGGTCTGTTTCCAATACTAGTTGGCAATGTTTCATTACACGAGTCCGACTCGTCCTCATCGTTGAGTACAGAATTGTCAGATGCGAGAGTTTCTCTTTCCGTTCTTGTCGAAGTGGTGGAAGGAACCTTAAACAAGTCAGAATCCTTCACGCGGTATGACGATTTACGGAGTTGAGATCCTGCAAACTTACAAATGTTACGCCACTGACCGTCACAAGATACAACGATATATCTGTCCCTTCCGTAGAACTTATTACGGTCGTCGTTCACGTACACGATGTCTCCAACGCGACTTTGCGGAGGCGTAGGCAGACAGTTGGACGGTGATTTCGACTTCTCACTATAAGGATGGTTTGCGGTTTTGAGATCGTGTTGACGCGAAATCAATTGCTGGTCGTCAACTGGGATTTGATGGTGAGTGAACTGATCTCGTTGAGTCCACATTTCACGAGCGGACAACCCTCGGTTTCGAAAGCGCGTGTTCATCCGGGACACAGCGAGTCCTAAGAGGAGAGGTGTTACTGCTCTGCACGTAGGGTCTTGTCGTAGGATTTCGTCCTCCAATTCCTGGATCGCGCGTTCGGCAACAGGATTTTTGTTTGGGTTTTTGACACGGCCGATTTCAATCCTCAATCGGTGTTTAGACAAGTCCTTGTCGTTCACGAGAGCGGAAAACCCAGGCGCGCCATCTGTTCGAATAACGGAGAATGGGCCGTCTAACGGATGCATTTCCGAGCACAAGTAGATCAGACCGTCACGAAGAGATTCGCGTCGTTCGTTTTCCAATATTATCGCGGCAGTGAACGATGTGACGTACTCGCGAACCACGAGAATAAGTTGGCGTTCGCGTTTCATAACATCCGCCGCAAACATCAGACCGATTTTTGCTGGGGGATCCCCAGTGCTTTGCACCCGAGTGTGACGCTGAATTTTGCTGAGTGACGCACATTGATGACATCCGGATGTTGTTCGTTCAACTGCCTTGTCCATGTCGAGGGCGAAGAAATAGCGATGTACAACGGCTTTGAGTTGATGAGTTGACGGGTGGTCCAATTTGATATGGAGCGACGTCAGAAGACCTTCCAATACGTTGCGCGGAATGATTATTCGTTCACGCTGTGGTTCAAACGGGATATCTTTCTTCACAACCAAAAGTCCGTCTTGTGCAATTGAGGCAGATTGTAGATAACGTTTGACGTCCTTGATATTTGTGAGTTTTTTCGACGGCCGTGTCCCTTGTTTCAAGTGGGCATGTGTGCGACGCAGGTCAGAGCATTCACTCTGAATAGATATCCACGCAGGTCTGCTTATGTACGGCAGCTTCACCGAGTCGTTCAACACATCTTCTGTGGTAATGTGGCGTACCACAGAGCTTTCGGTGTACCGAATGAACGAACAAACTTGACAGTTGGGCTCTTCACACTCTGCGGCATTCCGGCTAGAAAAGTCCGACGGTAAGATAGCAGCACCGGCGACATGTCTGATAGAAATTTGATATCGACTAGCGGTAGCCAAAAATGTGGAGACACGCGGGCTAGCCGAGAACTCGCCCCTACACAGTTTTTCGTAAGCTTCCACACATGGTTTACTGTCTGTTAACACGCAAGCCGAAGCCGTAGACTGGATAATATAAGGGCTGAAGTGTTTTATAGCGGAAGCAATCGAAAGGGCTTCAATTTCACAGGGAATCCATAGACTCTGATTCTGTCGCAGTTTGGCACTGAAGAAGCCGGCAAGCAGTAGTTTATTACCGCGCGCGATGTACAAAGTCGCTCCCAGACCTTTACACTTGACTGCACCGTCGGTGACTATCCACAATTGGTCGTTTGATCGCGGTAATGTTATGGACTTGTTGGTGCTCAAAGCGGTCTGAGCTTTACGGAAAGACGACAACAGTTCATCGGACCATAATATTTTGTCTTTCGACTCCCTTCCAGCAGTAGCGCTATCGAGTGGCGATATTAAAGACGAACAGCTTTTTATGACGCGTGCGAGTACCTTATAGGCTCCAACGAAAGAACGCAGACCAGTGACTGTTGTCGGTGGTTCACACGAGGCGAGTGCGGCGATTCGGTGTGCCGATGCTCTGAGCGTTCCTTGACGCCAAATCCATCCGAGGATTGTGACTTCCTTTGGTGCAATTACGGTTTTGGTCGAGGAGAGATTCAAGCCAGACTTTTGTAAGGCATCCAGTAATCGACCGAAGTTTGATAGCAATTCCTCTTCCGAGTTTCCCCCGCAATAGAGATCGTCTGCTACTTTCGCAACGATTCCTTCCTGAACGAGATGACCGAGAACACGGCATGTCAATTCCTCCAAAGCCGTTTCAGAACCGGGCATACCCATGGCAGACCGGGCATAAACGCGGACGCCTCGAAACGGAGTCACTACACCACAGTACTTCATAGAGTTTTTATCAAGCGGGATCTGGTAAAACGATTTTGTCAGATCTGTGACGGCGATGTAATTCCATTGTGCGATCTGTCTCAACGTGGAGTCCACATCGGGCATGAGCGATGGTTGGGGTTTACTGTACCGTCCTACGTCGGCGAACGCGGTAACTAACCGAAAGCCACCGTTAGGCTTTTTTACGAGGAAGGATGGATTCACATACTCTACATTTACGCTCACATCCTCGGGGCGACGAAAAACGCCCAGACCCTCGAGCTCGTCAAACTTATTTTGAAGTTCATCCAACTGGTGTTTACTATATTGGGGCAGTCTTCCCTTCCTCTGAGGGGGTTGTACCGGGCCCATATTTACCGTAGCCTTCAATGGACCAACAGCGCCGTTATAACCAGAGAAGGTAGGGTTGAAGACACTATCGTGTTGACCTAACAAGTCTTGAAAGCGGGATTTCACATCTCCAGACAGAATATTATCAGGGTCTAGGTTTACACTGTCAGAATACCTAACGTTTCCGGCTTTTTGAGTTTGAGTTTTGGTTGACATGTTCATATCACTTAACGGTGGGAGCGGTTCGGGGCAAAATGTCGATCGGATTTTGCACAGGTGCTCGTTTCGTTTAACAGTTTGAGGTTCAGTAGTAAGGTTGGGTATTCTGATTGTCCCTGCCACGCTAGATACAAGAGACGGTGGCGGCCAGGAAAACGGTTCATCAGTCGTGGGGTGAGGCTCTATAGAGAAAGTTTCATCAGAAGGCGCAACATCGTCAGGGAGTTTCACTTCAAGGAATTCGCCCGGCCATACAGTGGTTGTTGTGGCGACCGGAGCACGAAGAACTTGTGCACGCTGTACGATGTGTTGGTTTGATCCTCGTAGCTGGGAACCATACGTGTACGCGTAGTTATCGCCTATGACTACTTCATGTCGAGATGGTCGGATAGAGATGTCGTTTTTCTCCATAAACGGGATACCCGCGAGAACATCTGTCGCGATATTGTCCACAACAAGACCTTCGAAAAACAAATCATGACCATTGTGATGAAATGAGAAGCGCGTTTCACCGATAACGTGTAATGCGGAGATACCGTCAGCCTGACTCACGACATGTGATGACTTGTTTACATGTACGCCTAACTTAGCAGTTATTGACGAATGAATCATGTTGCCTGTCGCGCCGCTGTCAATCGTTAAACGAACTGTGTGATGTCCATAAAAGGCGTCGAGATACGGTGATTGGCGGATTTGTACCCTATTCACACTAACTTCGACACGCGCGGTATTGGAAGAATCGGAGTCTTCTTCGTCACTGGGTGCAGCATCCGAATTCATAACACATCGCGCTTTAGCGAGGTATTTTCGATCATTCAAGGGTAAAAATGTACATTTACTGAGGAAGTGTGTGCTTGGCCGGCCTGCTTCCTTACAGAGGGGGCACGATTTCGATGAAACGGTAGCGCGTGGACGCGGGGTGGGCTTGGGCGGAAACGCGAGACCTTGAGATCGAGTGTTCGATATCGCTGCTCTCATCACTTTGGCATCGTCGCTAGCTCTTATTTCATCTAACAATGAATCTAAAGCCTGCGATATTTCCGGCTTAATTGATGCAAGAGTTCGTGTTCTCAATTCGGTACCGTACCGCTGTTTAACAAGACGAGGAAGTTCAGGGTTTATTAGGCGAAGCCATGTTAAGACTGCCATGTTTTCAATGGTGGGAGACAGTTCTTCATCGTCAGCGATTTCTTGTCCGTGATGAGTGATTCCCATGTCGCGACGAAGTAAATTATCCTCAATAAACGCCGTTATTCTCTGAAACAGGTCTTCCGGCCTTTCATTAGCTTCGAGTGTTATTGACGCGAAATCGATAAAGTGAGCCCCGGTCGATTGAAATCCGAAGTGCAAGCGAATTGTCTGCCAGATTGACGGGAGAGAAATTGAGTTCTTCACTATGGTACTTCGTGAAATTATAGGACAAAAGTTCGCGATTTGACCCAACATCATTTCAAGTGCACTGACTTTCTGTGCACGTGTTTTCCTCCGTGCCTGGGGGACATTATTATCGTCGTCAACAAAACCTCTATGAGGAGTGTCTCTGGTCTTTTTCTCCCATTGCACGCCTTCAACAAGAAATGGGGCGAAATTAGCATCGAGTGACAACGTGTACACCAGGTTTTGCCTCCAATTTTCAAAAGAGTTTATTGTCTCCACTTTACTCAGACACCACTGTTTTGGTGCTCTATTTTGGTTCGCCATTTTTGTTGGGCGAATTGACTTACACAGTTACACACCACGCTTGCGACCCGGGTATAATGTTTATACGCTGTGATTAAATGTCTCTTACAGTTCAAAAGTTCATCCGTTTGCTGATGAAAAGGTGTGAGTAAGAATCTCGCTGCCACCACGCCAATATTAGGCTAAACGTTGGAAGACAAATCACAACACAAACGCAGACTGTAAAGCTTGTAATGACGTCATCAAGGCGAGCGTAATATAAGGAACCAATTCCGGATAATGCAGTTCGGGATTTACTAACAATATACTGGCGCACGGTCAGTATCTTACAGTAGCTAAGCCAAGGACGTGTCCTTGAATAGGCCTGTTAGCTTTATTTTGGTGTTGACACGGAAAGACGAGATGACTCCTGTCTCCTGGACATTAAAACAAATCATTTATTTCATCTAGGCAAATAATTCAAGGAGACGTCCTAGGCCTATCGCTACCCACAATACACTCGATCATAGTCTTACATTTGTATACATATGTATTATGTAATTTTTCATCAATAATTTGATCCAGATATATCTGTCTTCGATAGTTATATTTAGAATTATGAATATGTGGAAGGAACGTATGTACAAGATAAAACAACCCATCTCAACTGCTATTCCGGGACGGTGAAATGTAATATTGATGGTCACCTCAGCCCAAGCACAGGGGCACGCAAATTATTCATCATGTAAAATAATTCCTATGTACGTCATGTCCAAATGACTGAAAATTGCGAAAAATGATTTATATATTATGTAAATATCGGTTAGCTTGTAATAATAATAATAAAGCAAAAAGTAGTAACATTTCGTGACAACATGTTACACAGCATAACTATTTCTCCATGTATAATGCGAAGAAGAAACACTTACATACATCTTATAATTTTTCATTTATCCTAATAGTTCTAGTTTAATTAAGAAGATTGTTAAGAATGAACTGGAATATTTCCATATCATTATACCATAATACATAATCTAGTTCTAAAAAGTTCACATCGTAAGTGCGATATCATACATAGAGATATAGGGTATTAATTATATTCATAAACCGCATCAGAGGTAGTCACAAAGGTAAGTAACAGCAGTATGAAGGTCTTGAAGACATTTTCGTGATAATTAAATCAAACATTTTATATGGTTTTGTGAAATTACATAATATTCGAAATAAGAAAGTGGTTGAGAGAGATCAAAAGGATCACACTATGGAGTATTCCATAACAATCAAAGATCACACTCGCTGTTTTGCCGTCTGGCGCAGTGATAGTCAACTACCGCGCGATATTTAAGACGGCGGCGGGAAACATAAGACAACACACGTTATGAAAATTAACATTTTATTTATTTTAATCAAATTATTCAGAAGGTGATGATACATGTAGTATTAACGGTAAGTTAATATCATTTGCGACTCTAAAAAAGTATCGATTTCGTTTAACATTCACATTTTAAAAATTAGAAGCTATTTCGGAAAGGTAGTGGGCCTTAAAGGTTCACTGAGATGGAAATTTTGAGCATTCAAGTGTGAAATTATAAGCTGCTGGACTTTTACTTTAACAGTTTAGTATTAGATTAAAATAATTTGAATTTTAAGCAAAAAATACTGAAAAATAACAAATTTAGTATCGGGACAAAAAACAAACACACCAACCCCTTTTTCTGTGGTGCGTTGAATCTGTCAGAATTCAGGAAAAACGACCTATTTTTATCTTCAAAATTTAGGGGATTGGGGTAACATATACTGTTATTCTTGGCAGAAAGAATGGATTGATATTGTTATTTTCTTAAAAATAATACTGGTTTTGTCAATTTCGCATATATTCAAACTTATCAAACAACTAACTTGGAAAATATTGTTTTAGTTTGTCATGTGTATGGTCAAAACAATGGAATTATAGTAAAAACGCAATCTACATTAAATAGCTAATTTTTATTCACAATTGTTCATAATAAAGCACACCACATTATTATTTTTATTAAATTTTCAACATATATATGAACGTCTATTTCCAAAAGTCTTATTAGAAAATAAATAGTCATCAGAAAAAAAAAATGAATTTTCACCAGAGCAGATCCTTAAGTTAATGGAATGAAATATACATAATTCGCATTCCTTTTATATTTAATTCAAGAGAATTCCCCGGCTTTAATTATATAGCGCAGTGCGACAAACCTATTGTTTTATCATCAGAACTAAACAACAACACGATAATACTGAAACTATAAGTGAAGATAGCTTCCTAATATTATATGATACCAGCGGACGGTAAACAACAATACTTAAAACATAAGCTCCGTTAAATATACTTGCACTTCACTAAGGCACTTTATGTCTACAACAAGTAAGATTCAGATAAAGTAAAATTGTCAGTAAAATGAAAAATGATTAACCAAAGTAATGCTTAGATCCTGAACGATGGATTTTCAGCTTTTGTCAATCATTGTCTTTTTTTTTACATATGTATGTTTTGGCTTCAGTTGGCCTCCCCACTTATTCCAATAATTAGTCCTCATCACAAATGACTTATAATTCATTATTACGTCATTGTCGCATGACATATATACCTACTATGTGCTCATTATCATTGTTATATGTCTACGCCGTATCAAACGATTAACACATTTATTTACGATAAAATATCCCGAAATAGTACCATCACACTTTTCCAAACAAAATAAGCTTCATTACCCCCCAGAAAGAACACTCGTTTTCACCCCTAGCAATCTTGCCCCGATGGTCCTATAACGTTTGCATAATATCTGAAGTGGCGTAGTGTATGATAGTATGACAATGGGAAAATATAGTTCCTCGGAACCATTTACAAGTGTTAGTATTACAATCATACACAAAACTTTCTATATGCTTCACAGATATCCCGAGTCTATAGGCCACCATTCCAACATAGACATCTTCTAACTTGAACATTTTAGTTTTCCTCGTCTCCTCATATATTCTGCGTGCTGTGGGAATTGTCATTGCATACCCGGCACCATTACAGAATGGCGGTAATTTTGTAAATGGATAGTCATCGTAGGAAACATGCCACTTTCCCGGTTTCCTCACAGGATAAATCTCTTGTCCACACCAACCAGTAATAATATTATCCTGAAGATAACTGTCATTGTTTTGGATATCACTAAGGACAGCCAAGTCTAAATACACATCGTCGTCGACTTTGAAGAAGTAGCTTGCTTCATGACAATACTGGACAACCCAGTTAAATGCTGCAACAGTTTTATCGGTTAAATTGTAGTAATCCTCAACAATATCCACCTGTGTAATATCATTATACGTGTTATCGATATGGCCATGTTCTTCTCTACCGAGTAGAAAGTACAAGGTGAAGTTGTACTCAATTTGACTCCTTGGATTGCCCCACGTCTTTCTAATGGTTTCTCGTTGTAAACTATTGGACGCTTTGCTTACAACAATAATGACAATTTTCTTTACAAATTGGAACAATAATGAAAGATTTTGGCGTCCTAAGTTTAGATTGTTCCGTGAAACGTTTTAGACCTGTGAGTGTAAGTGGCAGACAGGAGGCAATGGTAAGCGGTTTCGATGACCTGGCCGAATTTAGAAAAAGAATCAAGGTTACTATGACTACGACAGCACAAAATCTTCTTCTGAACTTTCGCATCACCAACTTGGAATATCTGAAACCTATAGAACAGTTTATTCATAAAGTGTTAATGTTAGTCTAATAATTAAAGTACATCTTGTTAATGATAAACTATATATAGGATATTATGAATCTATCTTTAAGATACAGAAAGAAGATCTACTCACTTGATATTTGTGGTTAGCAATGTCGGGTACTTTCCTCCACATTCTAATCCCGACACGGCGTTAAATGACATTGACGGCTATTAATACATTTAACCAAACAAACCATGTGGTTTGTATATTGATTTCATTTCTCATTTGTAGCACTCAGAAAATCTTATAATAATAACTTACACTTACATGTCTTTAAATACACTATGAAAGTACACACTACGATAAATTACGCCAAAAGTTATCACTATTTAATTAATCACCACTAAGTATCACTAACTATTTTTTTGATATCTGAATTAAATGTTTATCGGCAGTGTTAGATAAAACCAGTATTTTGTCTCGTGTTTTCTCTTTATATTTATCACACATCTATAACACTGCTAATAGTCACTAACCTTAACATCATTTCAGTTATACAAAACACCTCAAATCCACTGAGCCTGGCTGTAGTCACTGGAATAACACAAACTGGTAGGAGTCGTGTGTTAGTACTGTAAAAAGGTACAGAAGAATACAACTGTAAAACATGGACATTCACTGGGTAATGAACGAAATAGCCAACGGTTTAATGATTTAAAACGTGGGAGATCTATTAGATAATATAGAACGTTCTAGTAGCAAACCAATGATAGCTGAGTGTAAAAGTTGATGCCCCCACATATGATGAAAGTGATGATATTAGTACTACATGTGTATGTTTACACAACATGATTGCAACTCGTACAGTTTTCAGTGGAGATTTAATGATGTGTAGAACATCACTTACAATGGATTGACCACGCATTTCTAGTGTTGGCTATCAAATTTGATGCTGGAATCATAGACACGAACACTTTTAATTCTATTTAACATTCTAGTGATTGAACGTCTTTTAGCTCAATGGTTCAAACAAGGATTTATAAGTGAGATATACGTCCTTGGTTCAAATGACAATTGACCCTAATTGATAGAATAACAGTAATCAAATCACTAGCTCTCTGCAGACATATCTAAAACATATCAAACATATCTAAAACTTGGGCTGTAAGATCACGAATTCAAAAGGTGGTGATACACCTTAGCACCTTCTTATAAGGGGCGTGTTCAGGATGGCGATCGCTCCCATAGCGCTCGCTCGATAAGAAATATGTCGTCCTGAACAGTAGTGGGCGCTCGAGCGCGCATTCGATATGGTGGTGTCCTGTGCACTTCTGGCTCTATTATCAGAATGTCAGGGCGTATATGCAGTGGGGGATAGGGGTTGAAGTGACCGCACACGTTTTGTTTTTATTAAGGGCAGCATGTCTCTTTTTTAATACTTGATGTTTAAAACTATGCATTTACATATTAAATAGTTTTTTTACGCTTTGTGTGATGCTCTTTTGTTCCTTTAAAATGAATCCGCAATTTGTTGATAAGTACGAAAGCCGATTGGGGTCATATTTACGTTAGGTATTTTTTTAATTTCTCATTATTACGAGAAAAGTCATTATTACCAATTTCAAAAGTCGTTATTGCGAGATAAAAAATATCTTTATTAAGGCACGGGTTATACAATAACATCTTCTGTATGTGTCTCCCGTTGCATATAGAGGGGCTGTGCATGTTTTTCTTATGATTAGAAGGATTAAATATCATATACTGTAGTTAATTACAGCCTAATTAACACAATAGTATACCGCGAGGTTAAACGTACACATGTCTATACAATATTATGATTATACACAAATTCTAATCTTTTTAAATAACCTTAATATTTCTAGTATTCTATAGATTTTATCTTTAAAAATACATATGTATATCCACTTCAAGTTATCAACTATAGATGCATCAAAGTTTGACAATGCAGTATAAGGAAATTTAAGCAAAGAAAATTCCTAAAATTAAAAAAAAATCGTATTGCTTTTAAAATTAAAAAAAAATGTTTTAATAGCGAAATCTGCTGTGTTAGGTTTTGCTGTAGGAAACTACTTTTCATTGAACTTCCATCTTCATTTGTATGAAATGAAGAGATAGAACGACAACTCTGTTACAACAGTTTTCGTTCTAGAACGAAATGTTAACACGGCTAAATAAACCTATCAACCCGCTTATATTCGCGATTTGGGTAATAAGGAAACTAACCGATATATTTTGCTGAAATTTTGAATGTAAGTTCATCCCAGCGTGATCTATCGATTGAATTAATCATGTCAGCTGCGAAAATTCTATTTTTTAGGTCAAACAGGTAAAAATCGGCATTTTGACCACTGGTTTCTGTTTAATTCGCCCTTGAGAAATAATTGATAAACTTACAATCTGAGACTTTACATATAAATAGTCCTTGTAATTCTGAACAAAATGGTATTGCTGACTTTTGGAAATGTTACATACAGCGACCACAATATAGTCTTGAATAATGGTGGTATTTCGCAGGTTCTCGGTAAATTTCCACAACAGACGAGATATTTCGGGGTCCCTGGTGCCTTCCTTCGGAGCTATTCTGAACGATTGGACCGGCAATGCAAATGTACCGTTTAAAAATGAGTGATATTTATGAAATTTTCTGTAGAACTAACTAAACATAAAATGCGTAAATAATTTATGCACTGATCATCACATTTTTGTTACAAAATGCGTCCAAAATGTGCAACAGTGAAATGGATCTGTCTGCAGTGTCTTGATCACACAAAATCATTCCGCACACTAATGCGCCCACGATGAGGAATGTGTATTGTAACTTGCATCCGGTTGAGTAAAAACGTTGAAGCCGCCTTGGTGTTCAAGTTATAACCGGCAATATCAGGTAAGTAGATACGTATTACTTGTTATAGACACCAATATCATTATCGGTGGATATTCATATTATCCGATATTTTTTTATTGTTTTTGTAGGCCTAAAAAAACATACTTAGTCTGGCTTTTCATGATCACCATCGCGAGTGCCTGACAACAGAACCATGCATGCGTTCTAAATCATATGGCTTAACAGCACATAAACTGACAACTATGCTGCATTTGAGTCAGATACCGTTTGAATATATGTATTTCGTAATAGATCTGTATTGTTTGATAATTAACTGTTATGATTTAATTGCTAGTAGTTAAACTATAAATTAATGCAGGTCGTTTCTGTAATGTGTACAATGTAAGCTTTACAGTACATGTCGTTTCGTTAAAAAGTCGTTTCGGTACTTGCTGAAGTCGTTTCGGTACCCTAAAGTGCAAATGCCGAAACGACTTTCAGAAGGTACCGAAACTACTCGGTGCCGAAACCTCAGCACATGGATGCTATCATCATACGATGACACTTGTTTGTTTGGTCATCAGCAATTTACGTCTGCTGTCTGAAAATAGCACCGAGCATGATATAAATAATTTGTGTTTAGGCTTATACCATGATTAGATCAGAAGGAAAGTGACACAGTGTGACAGTGGCAAGTGATAGCACTAAACAGTAAACTGAATATTATGTAGAAGAACAGGAAAAATACAAATTCCTGTCGAGTGCCCCGACCAGGGATCGAACCCGGGTCTCCGGCGTGGAAATCTACAGCTCTACCGACTGAGCCAAAGAAGCATGCTCCGTCAGCTGAGTGACAGAGACCGTATTTAACACTATTTACAAGTCACACCGACCCGCTCCTTTTACACTACTCCCCCTGTTTTTCTTGAGATTTCCTAAATTTCAACCCGAGACTCTTTAACCACCATGGGTTATTTAGTTGGGCGCTCATTCCTGTCGAGTGCCCTGACCAAGAATTGAACCCGGGTCTCCGGCGTGAAAATCTACGGCTCTACCGACTGAGCCAAAGAAGCATGCTGAGTGACAGAGACCGTATTTAAAACTATTTACAAATCACACCGACCCGCTCCTTTTACAATTATACAACAAAAGAAAACAAGCCAGACATATCTGGAAAAAATGTACCTGCGGTTAGGTTGACAATGGATATGATCAACATCAACATTATCAGAAACATTTACACTGCAGTTTTACATGACACATAATAATTGCTTAAGTTATTGTACAGACTAGTACTGGTGGGTGGAGTGGGGCGAGGGAGGGGGTCAAAATGTTAACAATGAAGATTACTTTCACAATTTTGCAGTGTTGTGTATAGTCAACAACTACGCAGTAATTAGGATGCCGACAGGAATCATCAGCTTGACCAGCGTTATGAAAATTTGCATACATGTACATATGTATAATATTACACTGATCGTCGACCTTTTCGAAACCATGTCTTGCAAACATGTCTTTTTGCCGCCCATTTTAGTCGATTAAAATGTTCTAAAAATGCACATTTAAAAGAAAAAAGGGGTTGTCCTGCACATTTTTCGTTCTTCATTTTACATTTTAGAAAATTTTCCGCTGCACTTTACATTTCCTATAACGTTCAAGCATGTACATGTAATCTTCAAACCTTTAATGATAAAAATTCAATACACATGAACTAGACTCAAAATGTCCATCAAGGAATTCTACTATTTTAAAAAATCGTAATAATTTTTTCCAGGGGAGACCCCCAGACCCCTAACACCAAAATATTGTGCCTTCAGCGCTCACAAAATTATTAAAATACATTGTAAACCTCATCTCGGCCATTCTCTATATATTTTTCCCGGGGGAGCCCGCGAACCCTCAAAACATCAAAATAGCGTGCCTTCCACTGTCTACAGATATGTACAAGGATTATATGTAATGATGAATTATAAAAGTAAATGTGAAAAAGTATATATCTCTGGGTCGGATAGTGAGTTTGAATCCCATGTGGGGGCAGTTGCTAGGTACTAATTTTTTGTGGTTTTTCTCCTGGTACTCCGGCTTTTCTCCGTGATCTAAACCTGGCACATATAAAATGTACCGGTATGCGTCGTAATTTTTAAAATGGAAAACATACATGTACAGTACTGGGGAGAAAGAAGTTCATTTACGGTACTTGACATTTTGTAAACTTTGAATAAAACCTCAACAAAGATAGGAGATTATTATAGATCTACATTTACATCTACATATATACATGTATTCCTGTACAATGTACACATGTTCTATGTTGAATTTTAATACATGGCAAACATTTACTAAGTGAAACAAAAAGTGATGTATATATACAGACACAGACCCCTCCCCCTCCCTCAAACACATGGAAAAAAACCAACACAAAACACAAATTCCATTTATTTATGATCAATAAAAACAATTAACTACTGAAGAAAATTTTCTTTTCTTTGAGAGTATTTCTTACATAGATATTTTTTTTCACACCTTTTTTATTTAGGCTTCCCTCCATCATTATGTCTGACACATCCCTAAATGACATTGCATATGGTTCAAATATAAGTCCAAACCAAATCAAAACCTTATTTTCAAAAATTGATCATGATTTGCCATTTAAAATGTTGAAAACTGACTTTGAAAGGGCATGCACAAATTTAACTGCTTTGTCATTCTTTATTATTTTTGATAAAATGGGATTAGGGAATGAGCAAATCCAAGTGTACACATGCACCATGTACATAACTGGCACACATGTACATAGGGTGCACATATACATAAATGTGCACCCTATCATGTTTAGTAATGTGCACCCTATCATGCATGTATAGTGTGTGTTAGGTGGGGGCTGTATTTTTCAGAATTGAAATCAACATGTCTCTTGTTATACCATGTTTATAGCGCCTCACTAAATGGTATGATAACATAATATTGTTATTAATATTCATATACTAGATGTATGACTTTTAAATTATAATAAAACCGCATTCATATTTTTTATCCGAGGGTGGTGGTGGTGGAGGGAAGGCCGAGTTGCTTCATTTAAAGACCAATGGTCTGGACATACCCATTATCCGATGCTACATCCATCCTTTTCTGTTCATTGTGTTTTTTATCTAGTTTAAGGAAACAGTATGTATTAAATGCACAACAACTTACATATCAAAACACATAGCACCAGGTTTGTAAGTTTATTGGATGGCTGGTGCTCAAAATTTCCTGCAATATGGAGTTATCTCCCCCTGCTGACAAATTCCATAGAAAATACAAAGAGATACATATTCCTTCACAGACTGAACATCTTTGAAATGTAATGTGTACAATTTTCTGCAATTTTTGGTCAAAGGTCATGATATTTGGCAGATTTTCATGATACTAATAATTTGCATGAATAAGCACAGGAAATGGAGAAATACTATCTGAATATCATAATGCAATTGCTTATGTTGTTGTTACAATCCGACTCTATTTCATTATTGGAAAAGTAGGTAGAATAATGACCTCGATGATATCACCTGTACCATTTATTGTCGCACGAGGGTTCACGAGATTAATGAATGGTACTTCATACAAATTATGGAGCCATTGGCTACGGAGAACCAATTCCACAAATCGGAGAATGTGGATCTGGTGTAGTTTCCATTCTGCCGAACAAGTCTGAAACAGCATATACGATATGTTAGAATCTGAGGGAGACCCCACATCTCTGAACCTGTTGTTCCTGATATGAACTCTGGCCAAGGATTGGTTATAAAAGATGACAGGCTAGAACAACACTGGTAATGTATTGTCACATCAGTTCCTCGACATTGAAGACGACGCTCTGGCTTTCGACAAATTTGATACTGATATCTCGATTATTCTGATGATTTGGACTACCAGCTACCAGACATGCCGAGTCTCCTCAGTGGATGGAGCAGTGAGGCGAGAAAGCACGCAAAATGATAATGGTTATCATTAAGAACCAGTGAAAGAAATATGTCACACTGCAGTAACCATCTAACATTTTGTCTATGCTATGCATAGGAAATAAACAATGAATGTTCTCATTTTCAAAGACACAAACGTTCTGGTAAATGATATAAACGGAAACACAGGCTTAGGTTACATTTGTTTCTCTATCAGTAGGTGTTGTGCTGTAATAATTATTTTTGGACGCTGGTCAGCGTCAGCGGTTCGGAGTTCGAAAAATAGCATATGCCCATTATACGCACGTGGTGATGTTTTGTAAAATTAATGAGAGTATATCTTTTGCATTTCTATATATTTTTGTTTTTGTTGGTGTTTTTATTGATTTATTGATTGATAAGAGACCAAAAAACTGATTATGAATGATAATTTGTTGTTGGGAAACATTTTTGCTGCGTGAAGACAAATATGAAAAATTTGCTGAAAAATTACCATATTTGAGCTTTAATTCTTATTTTTTCATTTCCTACGTACAAATCGCTACATATATTGGATTATTTGGCCCTGATATGTACTTGTTGTTCTATTGTGGTCATTTTGATACCTCATTTGTCTACTTCAGTTGAAAAATGTCAATGTTATGAATATTTTTCATTTTTAGTGAAATTCGTGATGGCGGCCATCTTAATGACGTCATTACCGGAACTTATACAATGTAAATTTTTTTTTTTTAAATGATTTATAAGTCTACAAAAAACTAATTAGAAATAATAGTTTGCTGTTGGAAAACATTTTTGCTGCGTCAAGCAAAATATGAAAAATTTACAAAAAAATTACCATTTTTGAGCTTAAAATCCTATTTTTTCACTTCTTGCGTAAAAATCACTACATATATTGGATTATTTGGTCCTGATCTGTTTTTATTGCTCTATTGTGGTACTTTTGATACCTCATTTGTCTACTTCGGTTGAAAAATGTCAATGTTATGACTATTTTCATTTTTTAGTGGCGGCCATCTTGATGACGTCATAACCGGAAGTTCATCCCAACTTATGCAATGTTCACATTTTGATTTGTAATCAGTGGGTCATAAGGGTTAAGAAAAGTTTTCGGATAACTTATAATAACTTATTGAGTGTCATACAATCCATATCCATGGAATCTATTGTGTTATTTTGTTATTCATGTAAAAACACTTTAACTTTTCTTGTTCCCTAAAATGTATGCAAGAGATCGAGTGCTCGGCCAGGATGATATTGTCGACTGTAACGAATTTCTTTTTTTATTTTTTTTATGAGGAAAACCAGTCTCTTTTTGATTAAATGGGGTTAGCGGAAACTTTTACATAATTATTCATAAAAATACATGTTTTCAGTAAGAAATATACATGACATGTCCAAATCTTTCATATCATGTGAATATCATTAGATTGAGAATAATTTTATCTACTTGTATTGCAGAACAACAGTGTCAGTAGGATTTGTGCTGATATTGGTGATGTTATTGAGTATTTATGGTTTTGGTTTTATTATTTTACGTCATATTAACAGCCAGGGTCATGTAAGGATATGCCAGGTTTGTTGGTAGAGGAAAGCCGGAGTACTCGGAGAAAAGCCACCAACCAGTGGTCAGTGCCTGGCAACTGCCACACATGGAATTCGAAATCGCATCCCAGAGGTGGAGGGCTTGTGGTAATATGTCGGCCACCGTGGCCCTATACTTACAGTGCTGTAACATTGCGAAAACAAACATTCTTCTTGGATCAGTACTGTAAAAGTAATCTAAGTTGGCCCTAATAGGAAAAGATGGTATAATTAGATTGATTCAATTGTGAAATTAAAAACAATGAATTTCTCCATTACTGCTGAAAACTGACTTTGAAAGGGTGTGCTTTCAATTACCAAATTCTTAAATGGACAATTCAGTGAGGCTAATTCTGTTACATAACCACTATGACATAAATGTATTGTTCTACATTCCTTATTAAACATATAACAAGAAATATTGACAAATTTCACGACATTGTTAAATATTTTGATTGAAATTCCAAATAGTTGATCAATACGATTAAGCAGGTACAACATGAATGCTGTACCCATACCTGATCCAAAGTCACGCACGTAAAACAAATGCAATACATAACCACTGAGTAGTTGATGAAATTATTTCGACCACTATGTGTTATGACGGAAAGTAAGCGAGTTTGAACATTTCGCATACATTTCACTACAGTGGGCTTTTCTAGCATATATCACATCAAAACCAACTTATCTAATATCTATTAGAACTGGTTTGTTTCCGATACACATTGTATGTGCAAATTTTAATGTACTCTTAGGCTGAATTGTCCCTTTAATTAGGGATTTCTATTTACGGATGGAAATCCCTATTGTTATTGTTCTGTTTTTTCTTATTAAGATTTCCATTTACGGATGGAAATCCCTATTGTTATTGTTCTGTTTTTTCTTATTAAGATTTTCATTTACGAATGGAATCCCTTATGTTATTGTTCTGTTTTTTCTTCTTATTATTTTTTTGCTTTTTTTATTTCCACAAATCTTGTTAGCAGGATATCTCACGAACGGAATACAGTACGAAGCTCAACTTTGGACTGTACGCTATCAACGTTAAGTCATTAAGGTAGATCGTGACATAGCGCGTTTTTTGTGCATTACATGTTATCAGAGAATTTGTCAAGGTCAAGAGTTCGCTACGGGGTTAAACAAAGGTCAAAAACGAAACTTGCCACAGAAAAGATTTGAAAGTTGGATATGAAAGGGCATGCTCTCAGAAATGTATAATGACAAGTTTCAAGGTCATCTGATACAAAATTGGCGGAGATATAACCCTTTGAAAATGGCGTTTTTTGTCGTTTTCCTGCCAAAAATGTACAAGGTTTTTTTTAATAGACATTGCATGGACGAATGTCTACAGAACTTCAACTTTTTCATTAACCTTAACCTTAATTCAAGGTCACAGGGGTCAGAAAGCTTGAAATCTTTAAACAATTTCTTCTTAATAAGCGAGAGGCCTAGAGACCTGATATTGGACCTGTGGCATGCTGAGATGAAGGGCTTTTTTTCTTCTAATGAATGACCTTGAACGTTCAAGGTCACGGGGGCTTAATAGACTGAAATATATTTAAACGACTTCTTCTTAAAAACTAAGAGTCCTAGAGACCTGATATTTGGCATTTGGCATGCTGAGAAGCAGGCCTATCAAGTATATTCAAATGATACAAGATGGCAGAGATATTAGCTCATGAAATTGGCAATTTGATCATCAAAGTTACATACGATCGCGCCCGGTCACGAAGATCATCTCGAATTGCGTCCTTTTGGCCATGAAACTAAAGGTATAGAATGCATTTACAAGACTGCATAAGGACAAAAATTTTGAATAAATATGTGCTTTCATGTTTTCAAAGTATTAATATATACATCGTTCTTTGAATGCTGTTAGATTTGGCCGCCACTGAGGCGCTCAGTGTTGCGTGTTAATGACTACATACAAAATATACAGAACTTTTTTATACAAAACTCGGTGACTCTATAATTTCACTTTACACACAATACAATGAGGCAAGATTATATTCCGATTGCTTTATTACTGATACATTAATCTAATTCAAATTTTAAATTTTAAACTGCAATTAAATCCTACTATGACTAAAGAACTGAACATGTGGTTTCTTGGGAGTTACTCGTATGACTACAAATATACATGTTATATAGGTAGACTTCTACCCTTAATTTTAAACTGTTATGTAACCTTATTTACCAGGGATGACCCATGCCATCTGGTATCAGGTTAAACTTTAGAAATATTGCAGGTAGACTTCTACCATGCATTTAGGGGTGACCTTATTTACCAGGGGCGGACCAATCTGGTATGAAGTCAATTTACCTACCGGGGACCTTATTTACCGGGGGGCATCCCCACCGGTATCGGGTTAAGAATTTACCAGGGACAACTTTATTTACCCGGGATAGCACCTCAGCCGGTATCAAGTTAAATCCTCTGGTTTAATTGATAGATCTTATATAAAGGTATAACTTTTATTTCAGGGGCAACCAAGTTATTTACCAGGGATACAACTTCAAACGGTATCAAGTTTAAATCCTCTGAGTACCTTTTCATTCAGAAAATTATTTTAATTGATCTATCAATGATCTGAATTGGGGGTAAAAATTGTTGTTTGCAACCAGTTGTTTGTCATTTATTGAGTAACTCCAAAACATATTAACATATGCTGATAAGTATCTTCAGAAAGCATATTACAATAAAATATAATTAAATGTATGTAATTAACAAAACAACATAAACTTTAGGAGTAACAGGCAACTGACTCTGTTCCAAGAATTATGAAATTGACCAGAGCCCAGCTACCTAGTATCTAATATTATTCCTGTCACATATAAGGTTTGCCCAATCATAATTGACTGTCTTGTTCATGTGACTAATCAGCCCAATACTAAGTAAGGACGCTGTTGAAGCAAGTGTCCTCTTCTGATTGCTAAAGGCTAGATCCCCTCAACTCTAATACCCTAACTTAGGTACCCACACCACGTGCAGGACCCCACTCCCTTTCTGACATCACTGCCCTTCCTTATCCAGACCTAAAGCAATTAATAACAGCCCAAGGCTGAATAACATCCCCATGCATAAAAACCCTCCTTCAGATGTTCAGAACAAAGTAATGACATTACTGTAGCTCTGACTACTTGACCTCAATTGAAATGACCTGCCAAATTCCCATAAATAAACAAAGGCCTTATCTGACACCCTCGTCCAACTCTATTCCCTGACCCCCCTCCTCTTCCCTATATGTCTGCATTGATGCCCTGATTACAACATAAGGTAAATTCAGTATAAAATATAAATCACAAGAGCAGAAAGCTTGTTACAGAAAAATATGAATATAGGTATATGTATTGTGTATAAACAAATTTACATATACATCGCACAAAATATTGAGATTTCATTTATAGATAAAGTATATTTTAATATTCCATCTAAGGCAGTGATCCGTTCAATACACATGTGTATTTCATAAAAAGATATATAATTTGCTTCCATCTATGTTGCATTAATTTTGTTGAATGTTGTTAATATGTTTCTCTACACAGTGTATTTTGTAAAGAGACCAGTAATAAAGTTTGAAGTTTGAAAGTCCAGAGACACGACAGGTCGTGATCCATGCAATTGATTTTATTTTCATCAGTTCCATTAAAGTGTAATTTAAATAATATTTTTAAACTTAGAAACCTTTAATAGACAACATCAACTAAGCCACAATTATGGGCACTGTCTAGACCCAGTAGGTAGCTAAATCGACAATTTTGTCGGTAATTTCACACCTTTTTCATTTAATCTCTCATCTAAACACATACATAAATCATAAAGACAAGAACTAATATGGTACATAAATGCTGTGTTGTCACGGGTGTGGAAGCCTATAAAGCTTCATACATGTTTGTACGTGCCTTTGAATGATTTTCACGGGATCCCACCGAATTTACAATTTGGTGTTTAATGACCATTTTTCGCACATTCATGTAGGTATATACTATGGAACGATGTCTATAACAATTTTGAGTTTCGAGGTCATATAATACAAAATAGCAGAGATATTGGCTCATGAAATTGGCAAATTGATCATCAAAGTTAAATAACGATCGCGACCGGTCGGCGATATCATCTCGAATTGCGTCCTTTTGACCATGATTTAACTTACTTACTAGTGATATACTATAGTGGAATGCATTTACGAGACTGCATAGGACAAAAATTGAATAAAGATGTTCTTTCACGTTTTCATAATATTAAAGGCCCATTACCTTTTCGGAGCAAAATATAAAGGTTTCTTAAAAAAACATTAATAGCATCAGAAAATGCGTACCGATGACCTAAAATAAGGTTACGACACCAAGCATATGCAAGATTTCCTGCATAATATATGAAAACAGTGGAGAGTGAATTCGCTGTTTTGCCGTCTGGCGCAGTGATAGTCAACTACCGCGCAGTATTTAGGACGACGGCGGGAAACATAATACGACCCGCTTTATGAAAATAAACATTTTATTTATTTTAATCAAATCGTTCAGAAGGTGATGATAAATGTAGTATTAACGGTAAGTTAATAATTTTTGCGACTCTACAAAATTATCGATCTTGTTTTACATTCCCATTTAAAAACTTTAAAACCGTTTCGGAAAGGTAGTGGGCCTTTAACATATACATCGTTTTATGAATGCTGTTAGATCTGGCCGCCACTTGGACGCGCAGTGTAACGCGTTAATGATCACATATAAAACAAACATAACATTTACATATACATAAATCACACAAAATATTGAGATTGAATCTAAAGATATAGTATATATCAATATGCCATCTTAGGCAGTGATCCGTTCAATGCACATGTATGTAAACATAAAGTTATATAATTTGTCTTTCATCTATGTTGCGTTTGTTGAATGTTGTAAATATGTTTCTCTACACAATGTATTTTGTAAAGCGACTAGTAATAAAGTTTAAAGTTTGAAAGCCCAGAGACACGACAGGTAGTGATCCATTCAGATTATTTTATTGCATCAGTTCCATTAAAGTGTAATTTAAATATTATTTTTAAACTTAGAAACCTTTAATAGACAACATCAACTAAGCCACAATTATGGGCACTGTCTAGACCCAGTAGGTAGCTAAATCGACAAGTTTGTCGGTCATTTCACACATTTTTCACAAAAGCTCTCATCTTAACATACATAAAGCGTAAAGACAAAAACTAATATGGTACATAAATATGTCTTGTTACGGCTGCCTATAAAGCTTCATACATGTTTGTCCGTGCCTTTGAATGATTTTCACGGGATCTCAGCGAATTAACAATTGGATGTCGCACATTCATGTAGGTATATACTATGGAACGATGTCTATATCAATTTTGAGTTTCAAGGTCATATCATACAAAATGGCAGAAATATTGGCTTATGAAATTGGCAATATGATCATCAAAGTTAAATAACGATCGCGACCGGTCGACGAGATCATCTCGAATTGCGTCCTTTTAACCATGATTTAAGTTACTTACTAGTTACTGAAACCAAAGGTATAGAATGCATTTACGAGACTGCATAAGGACAAAAATTTTGATTAAAGATGTGCTTTCACGTATTCATAATATTAACACATATACATTGTTGTTTGAATGCCCGGGGCGTAGGAAGCGCGTTAGCGCTGCTCGGACGATATGTAGATAGCTTCTGCTATTCATAGTCGCTATGAAAATTAGCAAAAAATACATTCAATCCATATATTCAAATTAGAACAATTTCTGAAAATAAAAATAATTGAAAGGTTTAAAATTATGACACCCATATACGACGAGAAACGAGATTTATGACACAGCTGGATGACGAAGTCGTTCCACAACGTCGCGTTTTCAAGCTTCCGCCTTCCGGTCGACCTTGTTTTGCAAATGACAAACGATAAACAAGAAATGTAGTTAAAATAAGATTTGATTGACTTATTACAGTAAACCTTAGTTGATTCTATATCAAGAAACAACACATAAGATATTATGCATTAAAATATTGTAGGGGACTATTTTTGTTATTTATATAAAACTGGCGCATTGTTTGAAATCAGCTGATCGATGCACGAGAATCGTTGTATTCATAGTGTATTCATAGTGGTTTCATAGGCAAATGTTTGTTTTCGTCAGTTGATTGATTCATAAAGAGACGAACCACTCAGAATGTAAATATATTTTTATGAATGCTCATCTAGGGGATCACAAGTCTGTACAGATATTTCGAATAGATGCGAAGAGAAAACGTATTAAAGTGATCGTCTGATCGATAACATGATAATTTTGCTGCATTGAAATCCCTTGTTTTGATCGCGATCAAATCTAGTTATTATTTATAATTGAAGTGCATGTATAACCTGGTAAGCTGTTCCATATTTATTGTTATAGAAACCAGAGGGACTGAATAAAGGGAGGTAATTTTCTATTTTAGTCATTTTTGAGCTTTAGAGTGTCTCCGAGTATAATGCAAAATATATAACAGTGTCTGTGATTAGTTGAAATATATCACATGGCTGAGAAATAAGACATTGTGTTTCCCTCGAGGGAAATAAAGCATCATATTTCCCTGAGGTGCATGTCCCCATAGTGACCGTTCATCTTTCACACAGAGTTATCCCCCCTTCTAATTGCACAATGATGACTGACGAAGCGTATATACTTAACAAGGAAATATTTACCCGATCACCACAGATTTAAGTAATATTATTAAATAATAAACAATGCATGTCCCCAGGGGCCAAAAATGCATAGAATTAACGAAAAAATAATTTCGCAGACCAAGGCAGATTTTCACAAAGGATACATAAAATCATTAGATAGCCATTTTGGTGCTACTTTTAATAGGGGAAGTTACTTTTAAGACAAAATAGTGTATCCTAAAAGGTAAATACACTATTGTAAGAGTGATTTGAGTAGTTCTGAACATCTCTCCACTGATGTGGTTGTGTTCAAGTTCGGCTGGCGAGCTTGTTTGTTTGATTAATTAATGTCCAGCTTATTTTTATTTCTTCGCACTAAAAACATGGATCACTCCACAGTACATGCCTGTAGGCAGATCACAGTGATACCAATTACAACTTCAACTTTCAAAAGAACTGGTTTTTCCAATATAAATTAACATTTAATGCATATTCAGAATTGTCCCTTTTAAGTGATTATGAAGTCATATGTCAGGGTTAAATAAATACTATATAATCATTGTTTTTTTGTTTTGTTTTGTTTTGTTTTTAGCTTTATTTCATTAGATAAGCTTAAAATACATGGTTATTTACAAACTTATAACATATTTTATTCAACAAAAAGGTGTGTTAAATGTGTACATTCTTTACATTCTCTAAATTTTTGTAAATGAATTAAAATATACTTCCGAAGATTTGGATAACTCATAAAAGAATTGGCTACTAGTTTTGAATTGGGACTGCAATTTTTAATTCCAACTGCAATGAGTTATTGTCAACAGACCTGATGTTGGGCCTGTAACATGCTGAAATGGAAGGCTGCCAAATTTGTTCATATAAATGTCCTAATTACCTTCAATCAAGGTCAGTGTCAAAATGGCTAAAATCTTTAAATGACTCCTCTATCAATAACTGGCAGGCCTGTAGCCATGGTATTACGTTTGTAGAATCCTGAGATGACGGGCTACCAAGTTTGATTAAATGAATGACCTTGACTTTCATTCAAGGTCACCGTCACAAGGGTCAAAAAGACTTAAATCGTAAAATGACTTTAAACTGTGGGACATTTATTTATAGTGAAATCGCTCTCTTAGCTAGAGTTAAATCCCGTTTGCAATCCTCTTCATTTCATTTGCGACTTTCCTTCAGGTGTCACCCCTTAGTACTTCAATACATGCACTCTGCACATGCGACTGTTGGTTTTTTTGTGGGCACACGGTAGATTTCTAGATCGAATTCCACGTGGATCAGTTACCAGGTACTGGCCATAAGTTAGTCGTAAAGAAATACTTTATACTTTCCACCATATCTACCCTTACGATTAAGGGCAGATATGGTGGAAACCTATGAAGTCCTCAATAAAATAGACATTGCCAACAATTAAAATATTTTCACCCCAATGAGACAAGCGAGCGAGAACAAGGGGATATGACAAAAAGCTGTTCGAGAAACCCTTTCGTCTTAACACATCAAAGTATGTTTTTTAGTAAGAGAATCATTGAGTCCTGGAATTCCCTTCCCAGCGAGGTGGTCAACGCAGAAAACATCTTTAAACACAGACTGAACAATCACTGGAAGAACCACGTCATGAAATTTCAACCATCTACCTAGTGCAACTATCGATATATATGTATTACTAGAAACTAGGAAATACTATTTTATATACATATGCAAACGCAATCACACATTTAACTTTTAACCATTTAAGTAAATATTATCATTTATCTAAATAAGCCAAGTATGGATTTCCAATGATGTTGGACTGGTGAGATACTGATGAGTACTAGTGATCGTTAGCGTCATGGCAGTTAGAAATGAGAACGAGAAACAATAGGACGAGGTGGGAGTTCCTCGATTTCCCCATTTCGTGGAGGTGACATGATTTATATTTAGATACATACACTTATATAAATTATTAGCGCTAATATTTCAGAACAGATCTTCATTTAGTTTCTCATTTGAGTCAAAATGTGTTTGAATACAATTCAATTCAATTCAACGTTACTGCTTCCTTACATCCATACAAAAGGGATCGATAGCAAAACATACATGTACATTACACACAGTAGATCAAAACAACAACTTAAACATTTATCAAGCCAGTTTTCCTCAGTTCAAATGACTTTTTAACAAAGAGGCCTAAATCCTGCAGAAGTTTTAGATCATTAGAAAACAAGAGTCGTATTCTGTTAGATGGTGGTTAATTACATCTTTATGACTATTAAAGGAAATTGTTCTCATTGTAGAGTTAACGGAACACTTAAAAATAAAGCGGGTTTCATCATCAATTTCATTACAAAATTTGCATAACCGCAGAGGACGGGGAATCTTTTTTACCCAACCCGCCTCGATTTCTAAACTGTGGTTGCTAATTCGTAGTTTTGCGAGCAATTTTCTTAATTCAAAATCCTTAATAGAAAGATATTCGTTTCTTTCTTATAGTTTTATTCAAATCTACTATACAAAATCGTTTTACTGTTATTATCTGACTTATTTATCTTAGTTGTAAAAATGGCTCTGAATGTAACTTGTATCGATTTCTTGATTTCTTGGCATTTTCAAAGTTATAAGAAATCTTATTTTCCTTCATGATATTAGACACATAGGAAAACCAAGAAAACGTTCCATTAGCATGCATATTTTTACTGACAGCCAGTGCTTCCTTCACCAGGACGTTGATGCCTTTTTGAGAGATCCTTCCTAAATAGCATAAAGCTTGTGTATTTATGAAACAAACTAAAGAAAACTGTCCTAATTCAGTCCTGGAAGCTATATTCAATGCATACTTTCCAACACCCAAAGCCATTTTGCAAAATTTCAAATTAATTTGCTCGAATGGTGTTTTATCAATTAAGGAAACTGGGTCGGTTACTGGAGCACAGGGACCCGGAAGTATATATTTTGATCGATCGCACACAAATGTACATTCTCAGACGTTTTAGGGATCTTATAGAAAAGCAAAATCCATTAAAAGTTGCGTTATGTTTCGCCTTCTCTCAGTAATATAAAAAGCAATTAATTGTATGGAGCATGTTTATACTTTAAACAAATTCTAACTACACGATAAGATTATTAATTTTGCCTGCGACATGTTTAGTAGTCCTATATCACCCTTACTGGATTTCGATTTGCTTAGCAATTATGACCTTATCAACAAAATGCTGATTAATTATTCGGATATTTTAGAAGGAACAAAAGAACATCACAAAAAACCCCGTAAAACTCTTTAATGTGAAAATGCATTGTTTAAAACATCAAATATTAAAAAGGGGAAAAAGAGACATGTTGCCCTTAATAAAAAAACGTAAGCGGTCACCCCAACCCCAACTTCAAATACGCCCTGTTTATCGAATTTTTACATTCTCATTCATTCTGATAATAGTGCCAGAAGAAGTATACAGAGACCACCATATCGAATGCGCACCCGAGCACTCGCTGCCGTTCAGGATGTTATATTTCTTGTCGCCCGAGCGCTTACCATCATTAACACGCCTCAGATACTAGCGCGTCATCGACACGCCTCAGATATTAGCGCGTCATCGATATCTAACAGGGGATATTAATTTGGACAAGTCAAGCATCACTCTGTACTAAATGTCACCTGGATATACACAAGTCAAGCATCACTCTGTACTAATGACACCTGGATATACACAAGCTAAGCATCACTCTGTACTAATGTCACCTGGATATACACAAGCTAAGCATCACTCTGTACTAATGTCACCTGGATATACACAAGCTAAGCATCACTCTGTACTAATGTCACCTGGATATACACAAGCCAAGCATCACTCTGTACTAATGTCACCTGGATATACACAAGCCAAGCATCACTCTGTACTAATGTCACCTGGATATACACAAGCCAAGCATCACTCTGTACTAATGTCACCTGGATATACACAAGCCAAGCATCACTCTGTACTAATGTCACCTGGATATACACAAGCCAAGCATCACTCTGTACTAATGTCACCTGGATATACACAAGCCAAGCATCACTCTGTACTAATGTCACCTGGATATACACAAGCCAAGCATCACTCTGTACTAATGTCACCTGGATATACACAAGCCAAGCATCACTCTGTACTAATGTCACCTGGATATACACAAGCCAAGCATCACTCTGTACTAATGTCACCTGGATATACACAAGCCAAGCATCACTCTGTACTAATGTCACCTGGATATACACAAGCCAAGCATCACTCTGTACTAATGTCACCTGGATATACACAAGCCAAGCATCACTCTGTACTAATGTCACCTGGATATACACAAGCCAAGCATCACTCTGTACTAATGTCACCTGGATATACACAAGCCAAGCATCACTCTGTACTAATGTCACCTGGATATACACAAGCCAAGCATCACTCTGTACTAATGTCACCTGGATATACACAAGCCAAGCATCACTCTGTACTAATGTCACCTGGATATACACAAGCCAAGCATCACTCTGTACTAATGTCACCTGGATATACACAAGCCAAGCATCACTCTGTACTAATGTCACCTGGATATACACAAGCCAAGCATCACTCTGTACTAATGTCACCTGGATATACACAAGCCAAGCATCACTCTGTACTAATGTCACCTGGATATACACAAGCCAAGCATCACTCTGTACTAATGTCACCTGGATATACACAAGCCAAGCATCACTCTGTACTAATGTCACCTGGATATACACAAGCCAAGCATCACTCTGTACTAATGTCACCTGGATATACACAAGCCAAGCATCACTCTGTACTAATGTCACCTGGATATACACAAGCCAAGCATCACTCTGTACTAATGTCACCTGGATATACACAAGTCAAGCATCACTCTGTACTAATGTCACCTGGATATACACACTCCAAGCATCACTCTATGTTAAATGTCACCTGGATATACACAAGTCAAGAATCACTCTGTACTAAATATCACCTGGATATACACAAGCCAAGCATCATTCTGTACTAATGTCACCTGGATATACACAAGCCAAGCATCACTCTGTACTAATGTCACCTGGATATACACAAGCCAAGCATCACTCTGTACTAATGTCACCTGGATATACACAAGCCAAGCATCACTCTGTACTAAATGTCACCTGGATATACACAAGCCAAGCATCACTCTGTACTAATGTCACCTGGATATACACAAGTCAAGCATCACTCTGTACTAATGTCACCTGGATATACACAAACCAAGCATCACTCTGTACTAATGTCACCTGGATATAAACAAACCAAGCATCACTCTGTACTAATATCACCTGGATATACACAAGCCAAGCATCACTCTGTACTAATATCACCTGGATATACACAAACCAAGCATCACTCTGTACTAATGTCACCTGGATATACACAAGCCAAGCATCACTCTGTACTAAATGTCACCTGGATATACACAGGCCAAGCATCACTCTGTACTAATGTCACCTGGATATACACAAGCCAAGCATCACTCTGTACTAATGTCACCTGGATATACACAAACCAAGCATCACTCTGTACTAATGTCACCTGGATACACACAAGTCAAGCATCACTCTGTACTAATGTCACCTGGATATACACAAGCCAAGCATCACTCTGTACTAAATGTCACATGGATATACACAAGCCAAGCATCACTCTGTACTAAATGTCACCTGGATATACACAAGCCAAGCATCTCTCTGTACTAATGTCACCTGGATATACACAAACCATGCATCACTCTGTACTAATGTCACCTGGATATAAACAAGCCAAGCATCATTATGTACTAATGTCACCTGGATATACACAAGCCAAGCATCACTCTGTAGTTATGTCACCTGGATATAAACAAACCAAGCATCACTCTGTACTAATGTCACCTGGATATACACAAACCAAGCATCACTCTGTACTAATGTCACCTGGATATAAACAAGCCAAGCATCACTCTGTACTAATATCACCGGGATATACACAAGCCAAGCATCACTCTGTACTAATATCACCTGGATATATACAAGCCAAGCATCACTCTGTACTAATGTCACCTGGATATACACAAGCCAAGCATCACTCTGTACTAAATGTCACCTGGATATACACAAGCCAAGCATCACTCTGTACTAAATGTCACCTGGATATACACAAGCCAAGCATCACTCTGTACTAATGTCACCTGGATATACACAAGTCAAGCATCACTCTGTACTAATGTCACCTGGATATACATAAGCCAAGCATCACTCTGTAGTTATGTCACCTGGATATACACAAGCCAAGCATCACTCTGTACTAATGTCACCTGGATATACACACTCCAAGCATGACTCTGTACTAATGTCACCTGGATATAAACACGCCAAGCATCACTCTGTACTAAATATCACCTGGATATAAACACGCCAAGCATCACTCTGTACTAAATGTCACCTGGATATAAACAAGCCAAGCATCACCCTGTACTAAATGTAACCTGGATATACACAAGCCAAGCATCACTCTGTACTAATGTCACCTGGATATACACAAGCCAAGCATCACTCTGTACTAATATCACCTGGATATACACAAGTCAAGCATCACTCTGTACTAATGTTACCTGGATATACATAAACCAAGCATCACTCTGTACTAATGTCACCTGGATATACACAAGCCAAGCATCAATCTGTACTAATGTCACCTGGATATACACAAGCCAAGCATCACTCTGTACTAATATCACCTGGATATACACAAGTCAAGCATCACTCTGTACTAAATATCACCCGGATATAAACAAGCCAAGCATCACTCTATGTCAAATGTCACCTGGATATAAACAGGCCAAGCATCAATCTGTACTAATGTCACCTGGATATACACAAGCCAAGCATCAATCTGTACTAATGTCACCTGGATATACACAAACCAAGCATCAATCTGTACTAATGTCACCTGGATATACACAAGCCAAGCATCACTCTGTACTAATGTCACCTGGATATACACAAGCCAAGCATCACTCTGTACTAATGTCACCTGGATATACACAAGCTAAGCATCACTCGGTAGTTATTTCACCTGGATATACACAAACCAAGCATCACTCTGTACTAATGTCACCTGGATATACACAAGCCAAGCATCACTCTGTACTAATGTCACCTGGATATACACAAGCCAAGCATCATTCTGTACTAATTTCACCTGGATATACACAAGCCAAGCATCACTCTGTACTAATGTCACCTGGATATAAACAAGCCAAGCATCATTCTGTACTAATGTCACCTGGATATACAAAAGTCAAGCATCACTCTGTAAAAAATGTCACCTGGATATACACAAGCCAAGCATCACTCTGTACTAATGTCACCTGGATATACACAAGCAATGCATCACTCTGTACTAATGTCACCTGGATATAAACAAGCCAAGCATCACTCTGTATTTATGTCACCTGGATATACACAAACCAAGCATCACTCTGTACTAATGTCACCTGGATATACATAAGCCAAGCATCACTCTGTACTAAATGTCACCTGGATATACACAAGCCAGGCATTACTCTGTACTAATGTCACCTGGATATACACAAGCCAAGCATCACTCTGTACTCGTGTCACCTGGATATACACAAGCCAAACATCACTCTGTACTAAATCTCACCTGGATATACACAAGCCAAGCATCACTCTGTACTAATGTCACCTGGATATACACAAGCCAAGCATCACTCTGTACTAATGTCACCTGGATATACACAAGCCAAGCATCACTCTGTACTAATGTCACCTGGATATACACAAGCCAAGCATCACTCTGTACTAATGTCACCTGGATATACACAAGCCAAGCATCACTCTGTTCTAATGTCACCTGGATATACACAAGCTAAGCATCACTCTGTAGTTATGTCACCTGGATATACACAAACCAAGCATCACTCTGTACTAAATGTCACCTGGATATACATAAGCCAAGCATCAATCTGTACTAATGTCACCTGGATATACACAAGCCAAGCATCACTCTGTACTAAATGTCACCTGGATATACACAAGCTAAGCATCATTCTGTAGTTATGTCACCTGGATATACACAAACCAAGCATCACTCTGTACTAATATCACCTGGATATAAACAAGCCAAGCATCACTCTGTACTAATGTCACCTGGATATACACAAACCAAGCATCACTCTGTACTAAATGTCACCTGGATATACACAAGCCAAGCATCACTCTGTACTAATGTCACCTGGAAATACACAAGCCAAGCATCACTCTGTACTAAATGTCAGCTGGATATACACAAACCAAGCATCACTCTGTACTAATTTCACCTGGATATACACACGCCAAGCATCAATCTGTACTAATGTCACCTGGATATACACAAACCAAGCATCACTCTGTACTAATTTCACCTGGATATAAACAAGCCAAGCATCACTCTGTACTAATGTCACCTGGATATACACAAGCCAAGCATAACTCTGTACCAATGTCACCTTGATATAAACAAGCCAAGCATCACTCTGTACTAAATGTCACCTGGATATACACAAGCCAAGCATCACTCTGTACTAATGTCACCTGGATATAAACAAGTCAAGCATCACTCTGTACTTATTTCACCTGCATATACACAAACCAAGCATCACTCTGTACTAATGTCACCTGGATATACACAAGTCAAGCATCACTCTGTACTAATGTCACCTGGATATACACAAACCAAGCATCACTCTGTACTAATGTCACCTGGATATACACAAGCCAAGCATCACTGTGTACTAAATGTCACCTGGATATACACAAGCCAAGCATCACTCTGTAGTTATGTCACCTGGATATACACAAGCCAAGCATCACTCGGTAGTTATGTCACCTGGATATACACAAGCCAAGCATCACTCTGTACTAATGTCACCTGGATATACACAAGCCAAGCATCACTCTGTACTAATGTCACCTGGATATACACAAGCCAAGCATCACTCTGTACTAATGTCACCTGGATATACACAAGCCAAGCATCACTCTGTACTAATGTCACCTGGATATAAACAAGCCAAGCATCACTCTGTACTAATGTCACCTGGATATACACAAGCCAAGCATCATTCTGTACTAATGTCACCTGGATATACACAAGCCAAGCATCACTCTGTACTAATGTCACCTGGATATAAACAAACCAAGCATCACTCTGTACTAATGTCACCTGGATATACACAAGCCAAGCATCACTCTGTACTAATGTCACCTGGATATACACAAGCCAAGCATCACTCTGTACTAATGTCACCTGGATATACACAAGCCAAGCATCACTCTTTAGTTATGTCACCTGGATATACACAAACCAAGCATCACTCGGTAGTTATGTCACCTGGATATACACAAGTCAAGCATCACTCTGTACAAATGTCACCTGGATATACATGATCACTGTAGGTATACAGTACAAAGATCAATTATATTTTTATTACATAAAAATGAATGTGAAGCAAATGCAACTCTATCTTGTGTTTTGGGTATTTCCCTTTAGTTAAACTCTATCTTGTTTTTTGTATTTTCCCTTTAGTTAAACTCTATCTTGTTTTTTGTATTTTCCCTTTAGTTAAACTCTATCTTGTTTTTTGTATTTTCCCTTTAGTTAAACTCTATCTTGTTTTTTGGGTATTTCCCCTGAAACTTTATCTTGTGTTTTGGGCATTTCCCTTTAGTTAAACTCTATCTTGTTTTTTGGGTATTTCCCCTGAAACTTTATCTTGTGTTTTGGGCATTTCCCTTTAGTTAAACTCTATCTTGTTTTTTGGGTATTTCCCCTGAAACTTTATCTTGTGTTTTGGGCATTTCCCTTTAGTTAAACTCTATCTTGTTTTTTGGGTATTTCCCCTGAAACTTTATCTTGTGTTTTGGGCATTTCCCTTTAGTTAAACTCTATCTTGTTTTTTGGGTATTTCCCCTGAAACTTTATCTTGTGTTTTGGGCATTTCCCTTTAGTTAAACTCTATCTTGTTTTTTGGGTATTTCCCCTGAAACTTTATCTTGTGTTTTGGGTATTTCCCTTGAGTTAAACCCTATCTTGTGTTTTATATGTTTCCCTTTAGTTAAACCCTATCTTGTGTTTTGGGCATTTTCCTTTAGTTAAATCCTATCTTGTGTTTTGGGCATTTCCCTTTAGTTAAACTCTATCTTGTTTTTTGGGTATTTCCCCTGAAACTTTATCTTGTGTTTTGGGCATTTCCGTTTAGTAAAACTCTATCCTGTGTTTTATATGTTTCCCTTTAGTTAAATCCTATCTTGTGTTTTGGGTATTTCCCTATAGTTAAACTCTATCTTGTGTTTTGGGAATTTCTCTTTAGTTAAACTCTATCTTGTGTTTTGGGTATTTCCCTTTAGTTAAATCCTATCTTGTGTTTTGGGCATATCCCTTTAGTTAAACTCTATCTTGCGTTTTTGGTATTTCCCTTTAGTTAAACTCTATCTTGCGTTTTGGATGTTTCCCTTTAGTTAAACTCTATCATGTGTTTTGTGTATATTTTCCCTTTAGTTAATCTCTGTCTTGTGTTTTGGGTATTTCCCTTTAGTTAAACTCTATCTTGCGTTTTGGGTAGTTCCCTTTAGTTAAACTCTATCTGGTGTTTTGTGTATTTTCCCTTTAGTTAAACTCTATCCTGTGTTTTAGGTGTTTCCCTTTAGTTAAACTCTATCTTGTGTTTTGGGCATTTCCGTTTAGTTAAACTCTATCTTGTGTTTAGGGTATTTCCCTTTAGCTAAACTCTATCTTGCGTTTTGGGTAATTTCCCTTTAGTTAAACCCTATCTTGTGTTTCGGGTGTTTCCCTTTAATTAAACTCTATCTTGTGTTTTGGGCATTTCGCTTTAGTTAAACTCTATCTTGTGTTATTGGTGTTTCCCGTTAGTTAAACTCTATCTTGTTTTTTGGGTATTTTCCCTTTAGTTAAACTCTATCTTGTGTTTTGTGTAATTTCCCTTTAGTTAAACTCTATCTTGTGTTTTGGGTATTTCTCTTTAGTTAAACTCTATCTTGTGTTTTGGGTATTTCCCTTTAGTTAAACTCTATCTTGTGTTTTGAGTATTTCCGTTTAGTTAAACCCTATCTTGTGTTTCAGGTGTTTCCCTTTAGTTAAACTTTATCTTGCGTTTTGGGTACTTCCCTTTAGTTAAACTCTATCTGGTGTTTTGTGTATTTTCCCTTTAGTTAAACTCTATCCTGTGTTTTAGGTGTTTCCCTTTAGTTAAACTCTATCTTGCGTTTTAGGTATTTTCCTTTAGTTAAACTCTATCTTATGTTTTGGGCATTTCCCTTTAGTTAAACTCTATCTTGCGTTTTGGGTATTTCTTTTTAGTTAAACTCTATCTTGTGTTTTGGGCATTTCCCTTTAGTTAAACTCTATCTTGTGTTTTGAGTATTTCCGTTTAGTTAAACTCTATCTTGTGTTTTGTGTATTTTCCCTTTAGTTAAACTCTATCTGGTGTTTTGTGTATTTTCCCTTTAGTTAAACTCTATCTTGTGTTTTGGGTATTATCAATTAGTTAAACTCTATCTTGTGTTTTAGGCATTTCCCTTTAGTTAAACTCTATCTTGTGTTTTGTGTATATTTTCCCTTTAGTTATACTCTATCTTGTGTTTTGGGTATTTCCCTTTAGTTAAACTCTATCTTCTGTTTTGGGCATTTCACTTTAGTTAAACTCTATCCTGTGTTTTAGGTGTTTCCCTTTAGTTAAACTCTATCTTGCGTTTTGGGTATTCTCCTTTAGTTAAACTCTATCTTGTGTTTTGGGTATTTCCCTTTAGTTAAACCCTATCTTGTGTTTTGGGTATTTCCCTTTAGTTAAACTCTATCTTGTGTTTTGGGTATTTCCCTTTAGTTAAACCCTATCTTGTGTTTCGGGTGTTTCCCTTTAGTTAAACTCTATCTTGTGTTTTGGGCTTTTCCCTTTTGTTAAACTCTATCTTGTGTTTTTGATATTTCTCTTTAGTTAAACTCTATCTTGTGTTTTGGGTATTTTC
>SAYR01036727.1:72133-96509 GCA_004382745.1 Argopecten irradians irradians | reverse complement strand
GTGTATAAGCTAATGCGCTTAAATTAGTCTTGACAGTCTGCAATAGCCGAATAGATGCAAGGGACCAATATACATGTAGTTGTTGCATTCTGTATCGGATCTCAAGTAACCGTTTAGGCACATGGGCCTCTTTGTCTTTCTCTGCTGGCAAACAATACATGTTAACTGATACTGCGGTCCCAGGAACTTGAGAATAGTCATTAAGGAAGGATATTTCCATTGACATCAAATTAACAAGGAAAAGGTTTAAGATGCTATAAAATCATTCAGCATATAACAAAGGGAATATTATGATAGGTTCCCAAATTTTAGTATATGACTCTTATTTTACACCTTGGAAATAGTAGCAAAATATTGCTTATTGTCCAAGAATAGTGTTGACCTTCGAAATATATTCCTCCTATTATCAAAACCGTGCCATTTAATACTTTCAGTACTTTGATTGATATTTCTCTTGATATTTCTCTTTAGTTAAACTCTATCTTGTGTTTTGGGTATTTTCCCTTTAGTTAAACTCTATCCTGTGTTTTAGGTGTTTCCCTTTAGTTAAACTCTATCTTGTGTTTTCGGTGTTTCCCTTTAGTTAAACTCTATCTTGTGTTTTGTGTAATTTCCCTTCAGTTAAACTCTATCATGTGTTTTGGGTATTTCCCTTTAGTTAAACTCTATCTTGTGTTTGGGTATTTCCCTTTAGTTAAACCCTATCTTGTGTTTTGGGTATTTCCCTTTAGTTAAACTATATCTTGTGTTTTGGGTATTTCCCTTTAGTTAAACTCCATCTTGTGTTTTGGGTATTTCCCTTTAGTTAAACTCTATCTTGTGTTTTGGGCATTTCCCTTTATAGTTAAACTCTATCTTGCGTTTTGGCTATTTTCCTTTAGTTAAACTCTATCTTGTGTTTTGGGCATTTCACTTTAGTTAAACTCTATCCTGTGTTTTAGGTGTTTCTCTTTTGTTAAACTCTATCTTGTGTTTTGGGTATTTTCCTTTAGTTAAACTCTATCTTATGTTTTCGGTGTTCCCCTTTAGTTAAACTCTATCTTGTGTTTTAGGCATTTCCCTTTAGTTAAACTCTATCCTGTGTTTTAGGTGTTTCCCTTTAGTTAAACTCTATCTTGTGTTTTGGGTATTTTCTTTTAGTTTAACTCTATCTTGTGTTTTGTGTATTTTCCCTTTAGTTAAACTCTATCTTGTTTTTTGTGTAATTTCCCTTTAGTTAAACTCTATCTTGTGTTTTGGGTATTTCCCTTTAGTTAAACTCTATCTTGTGTTTGGGTATTTCCCTTTAGTTAAACTCTATCTTGTGTTTTGGGTATTTCCCTTTAGTTAAACTCTATCTTGTGTTTTGGGTATTTCCCTTTAGTTAAACCCTATCTTGTGTTTCGGGTGTTTCCCTTTCGTTAAACTCTATCTTGTGTTTTGGGCATTTCCCTTTAGTTAAACTCTATCTTGTGTTTTTGGTGTTTCCCTTTAGTTAAACTCTATCTTGTGTTTTGGGTATTTTCCCTTTAGTTAAACTCTATCGTGTGTTTTAGGTGTTTCCCTTTAGTTAAACTCTATCTTGTGTTTTGGGTATTTCTCTTTAGTTAAACTCTATCTTGTGTTTGGGTATTTCCCTTTCGTTAAACCCTATCTTGTGTTTTGGGTATTTACCTTTAGTTAAACTCTATCTTGTGTTTTGGGTATTCCCCTTTAGTTAAACTCTATCTTATGTTTTGGGTATTTCCCTTTATAGTTAAACTCTATCTTGCGTTTTTGGGTATTTTCCTTTAGTTAAACTCTATCGTATGTTTTGGGTATTTCCCTTTAGTTAAACTCTATCTTGTGTTTTGGGTATTTCCCTTTAGTTTAACTCTATCTTGTGTTTTGGGCATTTTGTTAAACTCTATCTTGTGTTTTGGGTATTTCCCTTTAGTTAAACTCTATCTTGTGTTTTGGGTGTTTCCCTTTAGTTAAACTCTATCTTGCGTTTTGGGTATTTTACCTTTAGTTAAAATCTATCTTGCATTTTGGGTGTTTCCCTTTCGTTAAACTCTGTCTTGTGTTTTGGGTATTTCCCTTTAGTTAAACTCTATCTTGTGTTTTGTTTATTTTCCCTTTAATTAAACTCTATCTTGTGTTTTGGGTATTTCCCTTTAGTTAAACTCTATCATGTGTTTTGGGTATTATCAATTAGTTAAACTCTATCTTGTGTTTTGGGTGTTTCCCTTTAGTTAAACTCTATCATGCGTTTTGGGTATTTTCCCTTTAGTTAAAATCTATCTTGCGTTTTGGTCGTTTCCCTTTAGTTTAACTCTATCTTGTGTTTTATGTATTTTCCCTTTAGTTAAAATCTATATTGCGTTTTTGGTGTTTCCCTTTAGTCAAATTCTATCTTGTGTTTTGGGTATTATCAATTAGTTAAACTCTATCTTGTGTTTTGGGTATTTCCCTTTAGTTAAACTCTATCTTGCGTTTTGGGTATTTTGCCTTTAGTTAAAATCTATCTTGCGTTTTGGGTATTTTCCCTTTAGTTAAAATCTATCTTGCGTTTTGGGTGTTTCCCTTTAGTTAAACTCTATCTTGCGTTTTGGGTATTTCCAATTAGTTAAACTCTATCTTAGTTATATTCCAGTGTCTTCTTCTGTTTCGTCAAGGACACATTATTGTTATATGGAACTCCGGCTTCATGGCTGTTAATATGCCCCTCTAAACTAATCCCTTGAGAAGGTAATGCATTTTTGTTGATTTACAAATAGAAAATGATTTTTTTTAATAAAGTTATACTCATACGTGTAACTGAAATGAAACTGAGATTTACACCCCATTATCAGTCGACTGTGAAATAAGAAATTCTTGGAATAATAAGAACTTTTTAGGCATATGGACAAAAACATAAATTGAATAAAATATTTGGCCGACCCAACGATATTTAAGAAAGACACTCAGGCTATAGAAAACTTGCAGCGAAGAGCTATCAAACTGGTCAAATCAATCAAAAATATGTCCTACTCAGAAAGACTTCTTGTCTTCGGTCTACCATCACTCCAATATAGTCAGAATGAACTTGATTGAGATATAATGACATCGACCATTGCGACTAAATCAACTGGCTATCATTGAGCAATGAATCCAGAACTAGAGGACACTCTATAAAAGCGCTGCACAGACTGAATGTCAGGAAATTCTCCCTTTTCCAAAGAACCGAAAACACATAGTGCAATCTATCTGAGGAAGGGGTGTCATCTCCTACACTAAACCAATTTAAGTCATATCTAAATGAATTATGGAAGAAACGAAAAATCAAATTCTGCCTAGACTGCTATTCAGACCAACCTGAAACTGAAGTAAGAAATACAACTGTAATGGGTCAGAGAAGCGACAACCGCCTATGAATAAAAGACCTCGATAACAGGTATCAAAGGTCTCTCACACACTTTATTACTGCCATAGAAAATATGTATGTTGTAATTTTTTCAGCTAGGAGGCATATCATATATCTGCTTTACGTCCAAGCTGTTATGTATAACATCATTGCAATTCTGTATCTTTATGTAAAATTTTGTACTTGTGCTATAATTGAAACACAATGGGATTTTGCCACATCTGTTATTGGTATAGCTATTCACCTATTCATCATGCATGACTGCGGGTGTGCGCGCAGTGTACCCGACGTTCAACATGATAAATATTTAAACATGTCAGTGTTGTTTCATTGATAGAAAGCGAATGGATCCAAAGAAAGTTTAATCTTCATTCTTTGTATCTTTGTATCGACACTTAATTATCATATCTACGTCCCATTGTGATATGAGGATTGATTTAGTGGTAGTATATGATAATCACCGAGTTTAAATATCACAGCCTTACAGACCGGAGTTATGTGATTGTGTTTTTTACCTCGCACTACGATTTCTCTCCTTTTTTGTTATATTGGATATAGGTTTAATTTTAATGACTATAAAGTCTTGACACACGAGCTATCGAGGCTCTTACAGAGGAAACAGAAGTGAATTTGCTTGCATACCCGCTGGATAGAAGAATCGATAACACTGCATCAGAATTTTTTATCATTTATCAAACAGACGATTCACCTAGGTCATTAGCATTGCTCATATTCTGCTTTTTTCAGCGCGGTAAAGCAACTCCCTTTCGCGTGCTATTTAATTTTGCGAATTTCGCGATCAAAGTAAATCGCGGAAGTTTCTCTCCGCAATTCTTGCACAATTAAATTCAAAATTTGCGCCACGCTGAGAATAAAAATTGGAATTATTTTAATCGGTGTGTTTTACATTCTACCAATTGTGTTTCACGGCAACATCAATTCACGATGTACTTGAATTTTTTTTGGATTTTTATGGGATATAAAACAAAGTTAAAAGAGTCCAAAGAGTTTTGTTCAGTGATATTGTTAGTTTTTATTACAACTGTAATTCCCTAAACTTCGGCTGGGTCTGGCGATTGTACACCAGCGACGGGAAATGAAAATCTATTCTAAAGGAAAACATTGATTTTGATTTACTCTTGGATGTAGGTGATGAATATATATTTTGAAATGTATTAACATTTGTTTATGATCATTTTTTGCTGCCATCGTCCGATCGAGAGAGCATTTTAACATCATATCCATATTGGTCCCGGCCGACCCCCTTGGGGTAGAGGGGCGGGGCCAAAAAGGGTCAAATAGGCCAAAACTTCAAAAATCTTCTGAAATTCTGGAAATGGTTGAATCAAATACTCTTCATATATAGAAAGGCCTGAAGTTCCTTTACAAAAAAATTGAATGATATGACCCTGGGATCTCACGTTTCCCCCAGGGGAGGGGGTAAAGTTTACTATAGTTTATATAGGGAACCCACATTTGTAATCTCTTTTTTTGCTCAATTTTCATAGGAAATGAGTCATATTTGTTTAGAATTATAAGTCTAATAGAGATTGCATTTTAACATCATATCCATATTGGTCCCGGCCGACCCCCTTGGGGCAGAGGGGCCAAAAGGGGTCAAATAGGCTAAAACTTTAAAAAATCTTCTTCTAAAATTCTGGAAATGGTAGAATCAAACTCTTTATGGATGGAAAGGTCTTTTAAGTGGTTTTATAAAAATTATGAATTATATGACCTTGGAGTCTCACGCTTTCCCCTGAAGAGGGGAGCAAGTTTACTTTAGTTCATATAGAAAAAAACAACACATTTATGAACATTATTTGCTCAATTTTCTTAGCAAAAATGAGTCAAACTTGATTAGAATTATTAGTCTGAGATAAAGCATTTTAACATTCATATCGGTCCTCGCTGACCCCCTGGGGGACACAGGGACTTGTAACGTAGGTTGTGAGAAAGTCTGCTGTGTATACATGTGTACGATATACTATTTAAAAGGACAAGGGAACCAACGGCTCGCTTGGAAGAGGTACACCTGCCTCTACAAAAGTCGCCCGTATTCCGTCAAACATTGATAAATATATACATATTCAATACCAATATAATCTTAAATAAATTTTCGACATGGAAAACACAACTTTAAACACGAAATAATATATTAACATACCTTTATTTCACTATATTTACACTTGCTAGGCTTGGTCACTATACGCTAATACTAGCCGATTTTGTTTACCATAACTGCATGGTAACATTGAACTTTGAACTTGCGTAAGGAAAGTTCTGTGCAACGTAAAAGGACTTCTTTTTTTTTAAAAGAAACACATGGCTTTGTTTACATTTTGACGAAACATTACGTGTATATTGTTGTTTTTCATAGAATTTTGGAAAAATGTAAACAATATATACATGTTTTATATTTATATATGATTCAAACAATTTTTAAATTAACAATTGTATAAAGAAACGGAAAAATATCCCGACCGGGGCGACATGCTTTCATTTTTGTTAAAAATGATGGGTGTCAAATGTATTCAAAATTGAATTCAAGATGGATACGGATGGAGAGAGGGATTTTACAAGGGAGTGCGTTGTCTGCCAAAATGTACTTAGTTTTTATGAATAATTTATTAGACATGATTGAAAATTGTAATTATGGTGCGCTTGTTGTAGATTTAAGAATCAACGTACCAACACAAGCTGATGATATATGTCTAGTTAGTACACAGCGTAAAAGTTTACAAAATATGCTTGATATATGTGATTTATACAGTAAAAGGTGGCGCTTCACTTTTTCTGCAGTTAAAAGTAAAATAATGCGTTTCACAAGAACAAAGAAGCGAAACTGTGTTGTTAGAAATCTGTATCTATATGAGCAAATTCTTCCTGTAGTTAAGGATATCACACATGTTGGTGTGATATTAAACAATAATTGTAACAGTATGGAACGCACAGTGCGTGCTTGTAATAAGCTTAAAAGTGGTGTCATGAGTTTAATAAGAAGCGGTGCTCATCCGTGTGCCTTAAATCCCTTGACTGTGTGTAAAGTAATTAAATCAAAAGTATATGCTTCTGCCCTGTATGGATGTGAATTGTGGTGCCTTCCAAAATGTGAACTTGTAATGCTAGAAAGAGCTCAGAGGTTTATTTTAAAATCAATTCAAGGATTTCATACAAGAACTCGTACGGATATGTGTACGGGACTTCTTGGATGGTTCAGTATAGAGGCATATATAGACATGAGGAAATTAATGTTTTTTGGTAGATTATGTAACCTCGATAAAAACTGTATGTCATATCAGATATTTTTCACTCGTATTTTTATGTCAGACATGGGATCAGATATGTACAGTTATGGTTTTACAAGTGATATATTAATTATTCTTAAGAAATACAATTTATACAAGTTCTTACAAGATTATTTATCAAATGGTGTGTTTCCAGTGAAGAGTTCATGGAAAGCGAAAGTAAAGTATAATATACATTTATATGAAGAAAGAGCATGGAGAGAAAGGATGCGTAGTGATTGTGATTTTAATTGATTTATCTTGGTCCATGATAATTTGTTTCCTCATACATTTTGGAGATTATTGATAAAATATCCGCAAATCAGAACCTCATTTATACAGTAAAAGGTGGCGCTTCACTTTTTCTGCAGTTAAAAGTAAAATAATGCGTTTCACAAGAACAAAGAAGCGAAACTGTGTTGTTAGAAATCTGTATCTATATGAGCAAATTCTTCCTGTAGTTAAGGATATCACACATGTTGGTGTGATATTAAACAATAATTGTAACAGTATGGAACGCACAGTGCGTGCTTGTAATAAGCTTAAAAGTGGTGTCATGAGTTTAATAAGAAGCGGTGCTCATCCGTGTGCCTTAAATCCCTTGACTGTGTGTAAAGTAATTAAATCAAAAGTATATGCTTCTGCCCTGTATGGATGTGAATTGTGGTGCCTTCCAAAATGTGAACTTGTAATGCTAGAAAGAGCTCAGAGGTTTATTTTAAAATCAATTCAAGGATTTCATACAAGAACTCGTACGGATATGTGTACGGGACTTCTTGGATGGTTCAGTATAGAGGCATATATAGACATGAGGAAATTAATGTTTTTTGGTAGATTATGCAACCTCGATAAAAACTGTATGTCATATCAGATATTTTTCACTCGTATTTTTATGTCAGACATGGGATCAGATATGTACAGTTTTGGTTTTACAAGTGATATATTAATTATTCTTAAGAAATACAATTTATACAAGTTCTTACAAGATTATTTATCAAATGGTGTGTTTCCAGTGAAGAGTTCATGGAAAGCGAAAGTAAAGTATAATATACATTTATATGAAGAAAGAGCATGGAGAGAAAGGATGCGTAGTGATTGTGATTTTAATTGATTTATCTTGGTCCATGATAATTTGTTTCCTCATACATTTTGGAGATTATTGATAAAATATCCGCAAATCAGAACCTCAGTCTACAATATAATGTCATTAGTTGTTGATTTAAGAAGTCCAGAGACGGATAAATTAGATTTATGTCATAGGTGTGGGAAAATGTATAATGATATATATACGCATATTGTGTTACAGTGTGGATTTACGGAAGATGTGCGAGATCGGTTATGGTGTGAGCTTTTAAGTATAGATGGAATCGGTTTTAACGTATACTTACATTCCCATTCAGACTTCCAATTATTTCATATACTTATAGGTGGTAAAATTGTGTATGATTTGAACAGTATAGATATAATAGAATTTTGCCACGTTTCTGTCAGATTTGTTTCAAAAATGTTAAATGATTTTTTCAAATAGTTATCACGTCTAATTATGACTATTCTTACTACTTGTATGTGTAGTAAATTGATTGGGTTCATTGTGTATATATACATACTGAAGTGTTAATTTTTCCCCTGATTTTTATTTTTTTTTATTATCATTATTATTCTTTTTTATTTATTTACTTATTCTTTTTTATTTATTTACTATTATTATTATCATTATATTATTGTCTATTAATTATTTTGCACCACTATACTGCACTATAGATAGTACTAAATAGTTGTATGTACATCTACTCAGCTAGTTGTCACATCACTTACATTATTCTTTGTACAGATTAAGCCATGTTGAATGTTGTATTACATGTATGTTATTCTATTTATGTAATCTTCAAATTGGAGGAAATAAAGAGAATAATAATAAAACATGCACCGCTAATAATCCTCGTGTTGACAGTTCCGCGTCACCACAAATACATTGTATCCATCGAACACAAGTGAATTTGTTTCATCTATCGATGGCGATATGGATCTAAGCGTAGATTATATAATCACATGGCTCCCAAGGATGTAACATCGTCAAGTCAGACGACATCTCAAACACATTGAGCTACTTGAAAATCGGTGTTTTCACAACTTCGGCAAACTAAAGTGTGTAAGCGTGCGTCAGCTTCGCCTCGCTGCACAATAACGGTCACCGAGTTCACACATGTGGCCGTGTACAAATTCTTTATGTTATTACGCTATATATTAACTTTTAGCAAAATTGAATATATATTTAAAGTTCTGATCTGATTAAATAAAATTATCTCTGAAATTTACTTTGTTTGTCATGTTTATTTTACACTAAAATATTGAACTTTTTTGTCGTCGCGGATGAATAATTCTACCTTACGTGAAGCGTCATCATTCGCTGTTCAATTGAGTAAGCTCCTCCCACTTTTGACCGACTTTTATTGAATAATTACGTCACTTTCAAATGACGATTTTATTGCATAAAATATAAATAAAAAGTCGTGTGAGTGTAAATATAGGGATTGGATTTCGTTTTTATGTTAACCATGCTTGTATGGAGCAATTCCTCTAAGAATATATTCAATATGGGGCGCTAACGCGCCCCATAGAATATATTCTTAGAGGAATTGCTCCATACAAGCATGGTTAACATAAAAACGAAATCCAATCCCTATATAAACGTGGAAAATGCAGTCAGATATCACCGATGTCGTTATGCCTGTCCAGTAAAATCTAGGTCAAAAGCACTCATATTCCCTTGTAACAAATTTTGTATGCATTCATTTCACTTTCTGGTGATATTTTCCCATTGCAAATACAAATAGGCTATCTCTGATAACTCTTTCATTAATCCAATCCAACAGCTAAGCGAGGAATCACACTTTTTTTATCCAGCACTCGACTCTTGTTCGTATAATCCGCCATATTGTAATTGATGATGGGTGCCTTTTTGGTGTACTCGCACTTACCCGATACTACACTGAAATTCTGTACTCAGACTTTGTATAAATTAAGTTTCACGGTTTAGGTTCTTAGAAGAACCTTTATTTGAGATGCATATATCATTAATTGAAGAATGTAACTTAAATGGAGACTCTAATGCTGTACTTGACCGTTACCACATTGATATTGTAGCGTTTAGTGTACAGACACCGGGTATATGGTGTTTCCAGTCCGGGTCCGGTATGGGGTACACAATATCCACACAAACGTGTTTAACCTAGATTTCAGTGGACAGGCAAAACGACATCGGTGATATCTGACTGCATTTTCCACGTTCATAGTGAAATAAAGGTATGTTAATATATTATTTCGTGTTTGAAGTTGTGTTTTCCATGTCGAAAATTTATTTAAGAATATATTGGTATTAAATATGTACATATTTATCAATGTTTGGCGGAATACGGGCGACTTTTGTAGAGGTAGGTGTACCTCTTCAAGCGATCTGTTGGTTCCCTTGTCCTTTTATATAGTATATAGTACACATGTATACACAGCAGACTTTCTCACAACCTACGTTACAAGTCCCTGTGCTGGGGGACCAGGGGGCGGGGTCAAACAGGGTCAAAATGACTAAAATTTCAAAAAATCGTTATCTGAGTTTACAGGTTTGAAGGAAGCAAATACTCTTCATAGGATTAAAATGTCAAATTTATAAGATCGCTGATCTATTTCAAGGGAATACATATATTTATATAGTGTCTTTGTTTCATTCTATATCCGAACTCAGGTGACCGTTAAGGCCCATGGGCCTCTTGTTTGATTATTAACACTTCCATCAATAATCTTGAGCTACTCTCATCCAGGATATAGAAAATCATGTATTACCAGATAATTATAATAACCTAAACCTTGAAACACTTTTACAATGTATATGGATGCAAATTATGCAATAATGAAACTAATTAAGGAATAGATGTTTATTTTATTGAGGTTATGAGAGTATAATGATAATGGAGCACGGGCAAATTATGTAACCCCGGCGTTGCATATTTTTTATTAAAATACCCATATTTTTTTCTCTCCCGTCATCGTCAACGAATTCGATTGAACAGCTAATTGGAATCGAGTCATTCATATGTTCCCGCCAAAAGTGGAGTCATGACCTCGCGTTGCTACGCCATCGACAATTCACGTAACAATAGAATCGCCGCGCGTGTTGTGCTAACATTATACACTGATAATGATAATACTAGAAAGCATGGTTATTGAGTCCATGTCAGTGCAAACTGTAAATATTACAGATACAATGTATTTTACAAAGCGTAACTGAATCTCCCCTTTAGAAGTTTTTCATAGCCAACCAACCAAGAACATGCCTAGTTGTTGAAAAACCCTCGCGCGCATAATGTCCTGATCTCATAGAATGTGTGTATACCATCTCTAGTCTGTCAACAAATGTGTATTGCTTCAATGCGGTGGCTGATTTATGCCATTTCAACTTTTCGGGACAAACACGAAAATTAAAAATCTTAATTCTCGTCTTTTCGCCCCGAAAAGACGAAAATTAACAAATTTAAATTTCGTCTTTTCGCGGCGAAAAGTCAAACACGAAAAGACGAAAGTGAAGCACGCTAATTAGCGCCTTTAATTTTCGTCTTTTCGCCTTCAAAAATCTCGTCTTTTCGTCTTTTCGCCCCGAAAAATTACAAATTACAGATATACTTTGTCATCTTTCATATACGACGGAGATTATAATGTAATTTCTAATGTACAATTATGATGAAGACCATGTCATGTATGTAGTCAAAATGTCTTTTCAAATAATACACAGTACATTGTACCTACTGATTGAATGTTTTAATTCACTGTATTTAAGCAATTTCTTGGTACAAGTCCTTCCTTTAAACTCAAAGTCTTCACGAGTTGTCTTTCATAAATTATTTTGTTAACAAGTTGATCCGATGTTCAAACGCTTTCAAATATTACCCGCCGACAACTTTTTTTCAAGTTGTGTAGGGGAGGCAACTCCTGTAAGTGCCATGTTTAACATCTTAAGTACATTATGTGCATATACACGGCAATGTTTTGATAAGCGTAGTTGCTAAATAGGGCGATTAGAACACAAAAAATAAGATATTAATGAATTTTGAAAAAATGTATTAATCAAGCTAAAAGATTTGCGGAATGATGAATTTGTAAGTGGCACGTGGCATATCTACGTAACTGCTGTAAACATACATGTTGACTTCTGTTATATAACTTCTAATCTTAGTTATTGACGAAGAACCTTGTAATACTATCAATTTAATAAATCGATTGCTATCATAAACTACTTTGATGCTTCCATATTGAACAATTAAGTCAGTATTAAGATAAAAAGATTTCAAAATGACTTCCGCATGAAAAGACGAAAATTAAGGTTTGTTAAATTTCGTCTTTTCGGGGCGAAAAGACGAAAATTAAAGTTTGTTAATTTTCGTCTTTTCGGGGCGAAAAGACGAAAAGACGAAAATTAAGATTTGTTAATTTCCATTTTTTTGGGGCGAAAAGACGAAAAGACGAGATTTTTGAAGGCGAAAAGACGAGAATCAAAGTCGCTAATTAGCGTGTATCACTTTCGTCTTTTCGTGTTTGATTTTTCGTCTTTTCGTCTTTTCGCCGGTATACTTTTTAAAATATAATTGGAAAAGAATTAAAAAGCCGTAGCCTGATGTCCAAATCGATTGATGAATGTAATTGCAGTAATATATTTCTTCTTTATATCTCTTAGCAGTCACAATATAATACCGGGGTCCTGTTTCGTTGCTCTCTCACCAGTCACAGTATAATACCAGGGTCCTGTTTCATTGGTCGTCCTGTTTTATCTATTCATTTTTCACTTTAGTTACGCTAACACGTCTACGTATGGAATCTGTGTACTGTTGTAGCGTTAATATCGAAGTTGTTTTCTTCTGTAAAGAGGACATAAAGGCATGGAAGAAATGACATTTATAACTATCTTGTAGCAAAATACGAAATATATCTAGTAATAGAATAAATTGATTTTATTGCAATACAACAAATAAAGAGAGAAAAAAAACCAATAAAAATAATTATATGTTTAGGAAAAACAATCATGGAATATCATTTAATTTTCTGAAAACCATGCAATTGTTAAGAACATTAAATAATAAACAATGTAAATATTGGTTGAGGACTGTTTCATGTGTCAAAATAAGAGAAATATCGACATGAACATCCTGACGATATTTGCAAACCCATGTAATCTACCTATGAATATTTCTAATACTGAAATATAATTACAATGTATGTTGATAGTCATTTGATCTCCATGAAATGTGTATACCAGAAGTTTGTAAACAAGTAGTAAAACAAGTTTTAATTTACCCGCGATTATTCATATGTGCTTATTTCAATTGTACAGATATGGTTAAACAATATAGACATCCATATAGGTAAATATATAATCTGTAATTGGTTAAAGGTCTTGCGATTTGATCTAAAAACGAGAAAATTAAATTTTAACAGTTTGAAATTGTCGCAATATGGCTTTAAGGGTGTATAAGATTCAACTATTTATCAATGGTTCACGAATCAAATTTTCGCAATTATAGCAATGTTCCATGTGAAAACAATCGGCTATGTAGTATTTTGTATTTGCTGTAAAGATTTATATATACCAAATTACAGATATAACTATTGTTTTACGACGTCGTGCGACAACCCTAAAAACACCATATATATCAAAACAAGAAAAACAATGTATTTTAGTTTGAGTTAACTGGGAGTGCACAGCTTATATTATTAACGGACGGTGAACAACAATAAACAATCACATTTTGGAATTCTCAATAAAACAGAAGAAAAACTAAAGTTGAAGAAAAACAATTTTGTAAGTTTAAGTAAAATAAAAAAAAGATTGACCAATGTTAATGTTTGATTTACTGAATAATGGGTTCAAGCACCTTTCATTCAGAACATTCTACATTGTAATGGTATTTGGTGTCACGTTAAATGATTACGTGACGCTACCCAAAATGGAACGCTTCCTAAAATGGAACATATTTAAATCATGTGATACAGAATTTTCAGTTAACAAAAATTAAGGTGCTTTAAAATAATTATGACAATTTTCATAATCATGAGTCATTTTCTTCCCAGTGTTATATGTATTAAAAATGAAAAATATGAAATTGTGGGAAACGACGTCGTGCGACAATCCTAAAAACACCTAATACATGTACATTTATATTAAAATAAGAAAAAAATATTGCTGAATGGATTATTATGACAGATATATAATTTGAATAAATTAAAAAAATGTTTGAAACTTCTTTAAATGAATTCAAACATTTTTATCATGTCAGTGCATTTATAAATCAAACTCCGTTTTGGGTATTCAAACCTGCTTAAACACAGGGCTGGAACGGAATGCTTCAAAGCTCATGAAGTTAAAACTGAAGACATCTTTTTGTGGAATTTCAAAAGAAAAATCTGGATTCAAGCACACGCTAGAATTTTTTTTACAATTATCTTCAAAAGGTGTTCCAATGTGGGTAGCGTCACGTCAGAAAGACAGGTAATAGCCGTACCCTCAAGTCTTTTCAGACAAATAAAATCTGATTTCCCCCAAGAAAGAACAGTCTTTTTCACCCCTTTGTGCCATGCCGCGCTGGTCCCACAACGTATGTACCACATCTGAAGAAGCGTAGTGTATGATTGTGTGACAACGAGAAAATAGATTTCCAAGCAACCTTTGGTAAATATAGGTATTACAATCATACACAAAATTTTCTATATGCTTCACAGATATCCCGAGCCTATAGGCCACCATTCCAACATAGACATCTTCTAACTTGAACATTTTAGTTTTCCTCGTCTCCTCATATATTATACGTGCTGTGGGAATTGTCATTGCATACCCGGGACCATTACAGAATGGCGGTAATGTTGTAAATGGATATTCATCGTAAGAAACTTGCCACTTTCCCGGTTTCCTCACCGGAGAAGAAACTTGTCTGCACGATCCAATGATAACATTATCCTGAAGATAACTGTCATTGTTTTGGATATCACCAAGGACAGCCAAGTCTAAATACACATCGTCGTCGACTTTGAAGAAGTAGCTTGCTTCATGACAATGCTGGACAACCCAGTTAAATGCTGCAACAGTTTTATCGGTTAAATTGTAGTAATCCTCAACAATATCCACCTGTATAATATCATTATACGTGTTATCGATATGACCATGTTCTTCTCTACCGAGTAGAAAGTACAAGGTGAAGTTGTACTCAATTTGACTCCTTGGATTGCCCCACGTCTTTCGAATGGTTTCTCGTTGTAAACTATTGGACGCTTTGCTTACAACAATAATGACAACGTTCTTTACAGATTGTACATTCTGCTTCGGAACAATAAGGAAAGATTTTGGCGTCCTAAGTTCAGATAGTTCCGTGAAACCTATCAGACCTGTGTGTGTTAGTGTTACCTCGTCATTCGGACTGGTGGGAAAGAGAATCCAGGTCACCATGATAACGACGGTTAAAGCAAAACATTTTATTCCTAATTTTCGAGTCACCAGCATCTTGAAACATCTGAAGAACAAAAAAAATGTACTTTAATATTGATATAATCCTAAGCACGGATGTTCTGAATTCAAACTTAAAGAACTAATTAAATGCGTGTTAATTGGTGTTTTAACATTTTTACACTCAAAACAAATAAACGATAGAAACACACAAAGTGAAAATTATATATTTCATGTGAAGCTGAATATTTACGCCAAAAGTTAGTTATCACGAACGATTTCTGTGATATCTGAATTAAATGTTTAGTGTTAGACAAAACAAGTAATTTTAGTCTAGTGTTTACTCTTGATGTTTATCACACATCTATAACACTGGCAATGGTGTTCCGAGTGTTATAGTACACATTAGTGTTAGTATCGATTGGTATATGTAACATATAGGATATGGATGTAAGAAGTGGGCTGAATTTGTTTCAATTTTAATTCTTAATCCTAATGCAATAGAACTAATTATTAAAATTGAATAAAATATATTTCTTTTGAAAACAAAGTCATGAAAATGGAAATCTTAAAACCACATCAAAATAAAGTTGGCGGGATTCTTATGAGCAATAATCTCGTAGAAATAACACGAACAACAAAACAATACAGCTATGTTAGCAGAGAAATGACAAAAGTAATGAAAATGTAATTAATGGGTATAGAACGGAAGCCAACACTAAAAATGACTGATAGTCTCCATGTAGATTGTAAATAATACGTATGTCCTCTGAATGAGCATTTTCCCTTTACGCTGTTGTTTATAATAAGAGATAAGTTTGTTTGTTTTTTGATAGACATACTGGTAATTTGATGAACATTTTATCGTTGATTTTACGACGGCGGTGACACATTTATAGTGTTTACTGACTGGGACGTCTATTCTGTGAACCATAAGGCGGGGCAAACAAATAATGGACTACACAATGTACGATGTATATATATATATTTACCGCAAACTTATATATTATAGTGATTTACTGTTGTTAGCGTTAAAAGTCCTTTGGTCAGATGCGATTGATAGAAATTGAAAACATTGACACACTTTCAATGGCTGTTTGCTTTTTTTGTGTCTTTTGTTCTAGTCTTTGTAAATGTTCTAAAATGATGTTAGGTTGGGGTTCGTGTATGGAAAAGCGGAGTAATTTGAATTTTGCGAATGTTAATATTCATGAAGTTGTAAGAGCTTGTTTTAAATAGTAAAGAAAATACTAAGGTATCTACGCTATACCCTTGTGAATACAAATGCCAGTTTTGAATGATTATTGTACAGATATTGAGATCATCAACGCCATGAGTTATAAAAACATAGCTATTTCCGTGTTATGACATTGATGTTTCATTGTTTGATTCGTCGGTCTTTGAAGAAAGACTAATTCAGAACAAACGCTTCTTTAATAATCATGACTAACTCTAACCTATTTGTGTTGTGACCATTGATATGAACTATACTGCTATGTGTAAATCACAAATGTATGGAAAATGGTGGCTTTACCTTTCGGCGTAATAAAGCGGCAACAAATCACACCTTATCGGCCATACTCTGCAGAACTTAGTCCGCATCAAATAGGAAGAGATGTCACAAAACAGGAAGAGGGGTCACAAAATCACAACACTTAAAATCCATCTAGCCTGTCTTCAATTTAGAGATACTATGGATTTTAACTCGAATGGAAACTTTAAACTTGTACAACCGAGATGATCAGAAGACCGGATGACAGTTTTATTGTATCTTGTCTGTTGACACTTAGTCTGAACACATTCGACCAGAGTATATATCGATGATAGGATTATAGCTTTGCACCATATGTGTAGTTCGGTTTGGTGACTGGTTTGACTGTTGATGTGTGTCATTGTAATATAAGGTGCAGCAGATGTTTAAACAATAAGTCTATGGTCGGATGATATTATAAGACTCTTTCATATGTGGATATGAAGGATAGGGATATTCTACCCGAAGTCACAAAATGTAGTAAAACCCGGGGCTTGCCGAGGGTCCCAAATGTAGCAAAACCCGAGGCTTGCCGATGGTTTTGCAACATTTTGTGATCCGGAGGGTAGAATATCCCTATCCTTCATATCCACTTATGAAAGAGTATTTTTCTTTCATACCTCGACGTTTTATTGCAATTTTACAACTATAATATCACGCCGTTTTTCCATTGTTTGCATCATTTATAGTAAAACCAGTCAAGTTAGTGAAAAAAATGTTCTAATTTTACCGAGGAAATAGAATTTTGGTTGACGCCGTTACGTCACGAGGCTTTATTGCATGGGAAGCCATGCATTACAGCCTCAGGCGGCATGAGTGTATTGCCCTAGACCAGCCAGTATTACACCCGTAGGTATGAAAGAAATATATATGATTTCATCCTCGATACTCACGGTATTACTATTACTACCGTTATATCCACCCCTGGACAATCCTCGATACTCCAGGGGTTACTTTCACTGTCGTTATATCCCTCCTGGATCATCCTGGATACTCTAATGGTTACTTTCACTGTCGTTATATCCACCCCTGGGTCATCCTCGATACTCCAGGGGTTACTTTCACGGTCGTTATATCCCTCCTGGATCATCCTCGATACTCTAATGGTTACTTTCACTGTCGTTATATCCACCCCTGGGTCATCCTCGATACTCCAGGGGTTACTTTCACTGTCGTTATATCCCTCCTGGATCATCCTCGATACTCACGGTATAACTATTACTACCGTTATATCCACCCCTGGACAATCCTCGATACTCCAGGGGTTACTTTCACTGTCGTTATATCCACCCCTGGATCATCCTCGATACTCCAGGGGTTACTTTCTCTGTCGTTATATCCACCCCTGGATCATCCTCGTTACTCCAGGGGTTACTTTCACTGTCGTTATATCCACCCCTGGATCATCCTCGATACTCCAGAGGTTACTTTCTCTGTCGTTATATCCACCCCTGGATCATCCTCGATACTCCAGGGGTTACTTTCACTGTCGTTATATCCACCCCTGGACTATCCTCGATACTCCAGGGGTTACTTTCTCTGTCGTTATATCCACCCCTGGATCATCCTCGATACTCCAGGGGTTCCTTTCACTGTCATTATATCCACCCCTGGACTATCCTCGATACTCTAAGGGTTACTTTCACTGTCGTTATATCCACCCCTGGATCATCCTCGAACCTATCTCATAGTAAAACTGGAGATAGTTCAAGAGAAAAATGTTGCCAATCAAAGGTCTGTAGAAACTTCCTTTTAAGATTACAGAGAAGAGAACGACGTCCAACTTCAAAGCCACAAAGTCAACCACAATGTACCGTTATGATATTGTTTTAATGTGCATCAAAGGATCAAATTAACCGATCATCCGTTGTCGCAGACAGTATATACAGTAATCCCTCAAATGTCGGTAATGATCTGTGTTCAGAATGTCGATATTCTCTTTATTTAAAAGATGTGGTGCAAAATGGCACCGTTGTATTAAAGTCACAAGAAGCGTTGTTGTATGTAAAGTATATAATTTACACAGGAATAAAAATATCTTTGGATGATCAGATGTGTGTATATACATGTAAATTGTTCTTAATTTCAGTCAAAGTACATCGGTCCGTGTATGCATGTCTTTGCATTCTTACGCGTTTGTCTCAACAGTGAAGTAAAATTTCAGAAGTTAGGATAAATAATGGAGTACGTCAGTATATGGAGTGCGTAAGGCACACATGGAGTGTTAAATCGAGCTGAATCAGATTCTTTATCGATTCCTAGTAATAGAGACACGGGTGAAAAACTGTTTATATACCCTGACCAGCTCTACTGGTGATGAATATTTAACCTAGATTGTGTCAGGGAAGAGGTCTTAGCAAAGTGTATTCATGAACGGAAGTGTATAGTATTTTTTAAAATCTTAGTCGTCAGAATTTGTTGATGTTTTCTCGGATTTCTCCAGTTGTGTATAAGTGTTTGCAATGAATGATACGTTAAATGAAAGATAAAAGTTTCCGAAATACGGTTTTGTATAATTTGTAATATGTTTGTTGGAATAAATGTGCTTTTGAATCGTTTAAAGTTAAGCGGGGTGCCGTAGGTCACGTGACCGAGTTGCTAACAAAATACTATATTATGACCAAAATATGTCGTAAGATTATCTTTTTAGTCTACAAATGTTCGTTGTTTCTCTTCATCTTATTTCGATTCTCTAAAAAGACAGCAATTTATACACTTCCGTACATACAGTGTGATTTTGATAAGAAACATATTGAACATGTCTCATCCACAGTGGTAGATTATGACATATTGAACATGTCTCATCCACAGTGGTAGATTAAGACATATTGAACATGCCTGATCCAACTACAGAAAAAAGTTTGGCGCGCCATCTTTCAGACCAGCCTAGCTGTTGGAGAGAGACCGCTCGTTTACTTTCAGACCAGCCTACCGCTCGTTTACTTTCAGACTAGCCTAGCTGTTGGAGAGAGACCGCTCGTTTACTTTCAGACCAACCTAGCTGTTGGAGAGAGACCGCTTGTTTACTTTCAGACTAGGCTAGCTGTTGGAGAGAGACCGCTTGTTTACTTTCAGACCAGGCTAGCTGTTGGAGAGAGACCGCTTGTTTACTTTCAGACCAGGCTAGCTGTTGGAGAGAGACCGCTTGTTTACTTTCAGACCAGGCTAGCTGTTGGAGAGAGACCGCTTGTTTACTTTCAGACCAGCCTAGCTGTTGGGGAGAGACCGCTTGTTTACTTCAGACCAGGCTAGCTGTTGGAGAGAGACCGCTTGTTTACTTCAGACCAGGCTAGCTGTTAGAGAGAGACCGCTTGTTTACTTTCAGACCAGCCTAGCTGTTGGAGAGAGACCGCTTGTTTACTTTCAGACCAGCCTAGCTGTTGGAGAGAGACCGCTTGTTTACTTTCAGACCAGCCTAGCTGTTGAAGAGAGACCGCTTGTTTACTTTCAGACCAGCCTAGCTGTTGGAGATAGACCGCTTGTTTACTTCAGACTAGCCTAGCTGTTGGAGAGAGACCGCTTGTTTACTTTTAGACCAGGCTAGCTGTTGGAAAGAGACCGCTTGTTTACTTTCAGACCAGGCTAGCTGTTGGAGAGAGACCGCTTGTTTACTGAACGTCATTTACGTACTGATATCACCAAATTTAAGACTTAAATAACAAACTTATTAGACGAATTAAAATAATTGTGCTGATAACATTACAACACCGCAAAGTGATGGTGCGATCTCGGTGCATGTACTAAATGTGTTCGATAAGGTACTTGAAAACTGCATATGCTACAAGGTTCTTTTTTACTATGCAACTTGATACTATAGCGAGACAACATAAGAGACGGCCGGGGGATATCAGCACGCCATTGACACCAGAGGTGTCGAGTATCACTCTCTGTATATATATACATATATGTACACGACCCGGTGCACACTGAAGGTCATTCATGCCTACAGTATAAAAAACACTTATGTGTTTGTTCGCAAAAAAATGAAGGTTAAGCGAACATAAACTATCCAACCCTTATACGTCCTCGATACTCCAGGGGTTACTTTCACTGACATTATATCCCCTGGACTATTTCATAGTAAAGAGCTGGATACAGTTCAGGAGTCATAGGTAATTTGGTTCTTTGATGTACATCAAATAAATTGAGTAATGCTTGCTTTGAAGTCGGGCGTCCCTCTCTCTGTAAACTTCACTTGTCATTCTTTACTATGAGATAGTCCAGGGGTGATTATTACATCAGTGATAGTAACCCCTGGATTATCGAGAATGACCCACTACATTGGTTTTACATATAGTTTTCTTCAAATATTTTCTATTTTGCCAAGATATATGAAACAAGAGATCCCAGGGGGATCATGGCGCCCACCAAAGAATGATATATGTCTGACAACAGAAAGAGGGATCTTTTCTCGGCTTTTTAAACTTTTACTACATACTATATACGAAATTTAAGAAGAACCAGCCCATGAAATTTGAGATAGATCTCTTCAGTACTTTCTGAGAAATAGCGATAACAAACTTCAATTATCAAAATCCAGGATTGCGGCCTTGCGGCCATCTTGTTCACCGATCGGTCCGAAAATGCAATATGCAAAACTAGCTAGGGTCCTAGGGGAGCCTGAACATGAAATTTGAGACATATCTCTGCAGTACTTTCTGAGAAATGGCGGTAACAAACTTCATCTTTCAAAATCCAAGATGGCGGCCTGGCGGCCTGGCGGCAATCTTGTGGAGCGATCGGTCCAACATTGCAATATGCACAACTAGGGACCTAGGGAAACCTGCATGTGAAATTTGAGACAGATCCCTTCAGTACTTTCTAATAAATAGCGGTAACAAGAATTGTTAACGGACGGACGGACGACGGACCACGGACAAAAGGCGATTTGAATGATGGTGGGCTAAAAAAGACCTGCGATTGTGAACAATGAGCAAGTGATGTTTAACAGAATAAATTACATCAGATGGTGGGTTAAAAAAGTCCTTAGATTGTGATGTTTTACAGAATGAATTACATCAGATGGTGGGCTAAAAAAGGTCCTGAGATTGTGATGTTTTACAGAATGAATTAGATCAGATGGTGGGCTAAAAAAAGTCCTGAGATTGTGATGTTTTACAGAATGAATTACATCAGATGGTGGGCTAAAAAAAGTCCTGAGATTGTGATGTTTTACAGAATGAATTACATCAGATGGTGGGCTAAAAAAAGTCCTGAGATTGTGATGTTTTACAGAATGAATTACATCAGATGGTGGGCTAAAAAAAGTCCTGAGATTGTGATGTTTTACAGAATGAATTACATCAGATGGTGGGCTAAAAAAAGTCCTGAGATTGTAATGTTTTACAGTATAAATTACATCAGATGGTGGGCTAAAAAAAGTCCTGAGATTGTGATGTTTTACAGAATGAATTACATCAGATGTTGGGCTAAAAAAAGTCCTGAGATTGTGATGTTTTACAAAATGAATTACATCAGATGGTGGGCTAATAAAAAGTCCTGAGATTGTGATGTTTTACAGAATGAATTACATCAAATGGTGGGCTAAAAAAAGTCCTGAGATTGTGATGTTTTACAGAATGAATTACATCAGATGGTGGGCTAAAAAAAGTCCTGAGATTGTGATGTTTTACAGAATGAATTACATCAGATGGTGTGCTAAAAAAAGTCCTGAGATTGTGATGTTTTACAGAATAAATTACATCAGATGGTGGGCTAAAAAGGTCCTGAGATTGTGATGTTTTACAGAATGAATTACATCAGATGGTGGGCTAAAAAAAGTCCTGAGATTGTAATATTTTACAGTATAAATTACATCAGATGGTGGGCTAAAAAAAGTCCTGAGATTGTGATGTTTTACAGAATGAATTACATCAGATGGTGGGCTAAAAAAGTCCTGAGATTGTGATGTTTTACAGAATGAATTACATCAGATGGTGGGCTAAAAAAAGTCCTGAGATTGTGATGTTTTACAGTATAAATTACATCAGATGGTGGGCTATAAAAAGTCCTGAGATTGTGATGTTTTACAGAATGAATTACATCAGATGGTGTGCTAAAAAAGGTCCTGAGATTCTGATGTTTTACAGAATAAATTACATCAGATGGTGGGCTAAAAAGGTCCTGAGATTGTGATGTTTTACAGAATGAATTACATCATTTAGCATAGCAGAGAGAAACTGATAACACTGCCATATGTAATTAATAAAGTTTCGCGGAATTGAAAAAGTTCCCGTAATAAGAGGGTTTTCCTAGCTATCTATTGAGCTTACGGGAAGTGGGCTTTTTTTCCGTGAACATATATCGTCAACGGATTACATATCTATTTCGGTAGAATTCAGTATTTTGGTCTTAATTGAATTGTAAAACAATATGCAGTTATAGTTACTCACCTGTGCACGGATTGATGTGTGCCACATACATGTATGAGTGACTAGCGATTCAATTCATTGCCGAATACGCCTTCGTTTTTCTAACCCGGTCCGCAAAATGGTCAACACTGTACATGTGCCAGGTACTTACTGCCAACTTGACCACCTACTGTACCAGGTGTACACTTACCTGTCTCTACACACGTGCCTCTACAAAGGTAAGATGTCAGCCTTAAGAATACCGTGCACTACGTATACTGAGCGTTGTGTGAGCTCTTTACCCGGAGGTCATGTCATAAATATTTAACCGACATGATTCATATGACTACAAGGCGACGAGGGCCCTAAACAGACATCTTCATTCTTTATGCCTCTGTGTCGGCGTTTAATTAGCATAGCCACATACACGTATATCAGTGATACTCTAGACGTACTTTTCACAAAATGCGCTATCAAATGGATCGCGCGGTGGCCCTTCTCTCATACTCGCCACCGCCACAATTTAATATGTTGCGAGTTCGAAACAGGCAATCATTACAATGTCAGGGATTACTACGTCACTGTCGAAATACCCACTACTTGACTTTGTCATAGTAAAACAGAAGTCAATTCAGGAAAACACCCTGACCAATCACAGGTCTGTATATCCTAATATTGAAGATTACACAGGGATCTAGCTAGCTGCAATATTGTAGCTCAAAAGACTTAGAGGCAGAAAATGGTGTCGTCTTTAGAGCTACAATTGGTGCCTATTACTGCTAATGGAGCAAAGTAATGATTATGCAAACCATTATACAACGTTTGTTGGCATTTTATCGTACTTGTTTGATATCGCCAACCTATTAGGCAATAAAACTGAACCACATAAAATATCAAATTCTCATCGAGGCATTATTTTTTTACGTAATAGGCTACATATGGAGGTCTTTTTGAAGGGTATTTATACGCCAAGTCCACAAATTGTGAATTTGACGTCTTGTGAGTGGTACGGTAGATATTAAGAATGGTAGTTATGTTTGTTTTGGACAAAAATAATATGTATGTATACCCATTAAAGGGACTAAATCGCTAAAAAATCATGTAATAAAAGATAAAAAGAATTATAGGACTAAAATTAATTGTAAAAGTTGTGTACTTTGTGTTAATAACAATATTTAAAAGTTTGTATAACAATTTTGTTCAAAATGGAGAAAAACTGAAAATAAATAGGACCGACCTAGTCACTATTTCATATTATTATCTTTCGGCGAGTGTAAACAACCCCTATGTGCATGCGCGACGCGTGAACATTCCAAACATCCGATCGAAGGAAATCTCATCTGTCTAATGGACATATCTACTATCGAC
>SAYR01036727.1:52324-72123 GCA_004382745.1 Argopecten irradians irradians | reverse complement strand
AAAATTAGATTACATCAGAAATTATAGGGACACATTCTACGTTATAGTTGTTATTTGTAGTTCCTGGTCGCATTTTAGGGTCAAATTACCTACGATGAAAGAAAATTAGAAATTGCCTATAACAGATTGATGAAGTTAAACGATTAGCATTATTGGACAATCAGTTTGTCAGCACGTTCGAAGACCGAGAGATTGGTGTTGGAGGGGTCGGGGTCTCCCCGGAAATACATACGATCAAATTTACGATCAATTTTGATGAATGTGGAGCAGCCGAAGGGCGGCGAGCTTCGTAGACGTCACCGATAAAGATCCCCATGTAGCAGCTCGTCTCCCTCCCCTGGTAAAAAATTAAATATAAAGAAAATTGCGTAGAGCTAATGAGAGAGAGCTTTACGATAATTAATATTAAAACAGAGCGTATAACAATAATATTCTCTTATATTATCTCAAAGTTACCAAACTGTCATGATATTCTTAATATCAATTTATATCTTACATTTACGAAACTTTTTGTTCTTTTTTCTTATACAATTGAAAAGAACTAAATATATTCATTATCCGATTGACCATATAAGTTTCTAACGAAATTAACCTACAAAATCAATATATAACTTATACTTTTAAATTTCTATTAATTTATTATAAGTATATAGAGATTAATAGTATTTACTGTTCAGCGCTTTTGCTCACTTATCATATTTTGTTTAATGGTATAGTCTTATCGTGCAATAATAATGCAGTTTCAATAACAGGGCCCCATGTTAAGAATTTTTCATCTACACACATATCACTATTATAGATTTGTCGCTACAATCAGAGAATAATTTCTGAGATTATTCAAAATTCCGTCAAATGTCTCACTGTTTCTCTTACAACATGTAAAATAATTACCAGATAGAAAATATACTTTCCTGAATAATTTCCATCCCACCATCCACTCTATCTGCTGCTGGTCACTAATTACTGTATCACACTCCCCTCTATTTCAGATAGAAGGTAACCCTTTATTTTGTCTCCTCTCTCCTCGGCGTCCTGATTCCTCTTATAATCGATTCAGTAATTACCCTACGTGAATTATTCTATAGTTATCCGTCGAACCTATTTATATCCCTTCTAACTTTTTGAACTGTCGCACCTATGATCGCGATGACAAACATTGTCAATATTTTTGATTATAGCTCTTTAACTATATCCTATTCAGAGAAAATTTGGTTATATAGAAATTAGGGAGCCGTCACAACAGTAAATGCGCCATTATCTATGCATCACACTGATGACGATAAACCTATTTACCGAAAGTTATATTCGCAGTAGATATAAAAAACAAAATCTAACACACCTTTCGTCACAAGAAAGCGTTTTTATTTATCAAAAATTCTTTATTTATTCTTTTTTATAAATTACATGCCAATATTCTATATACGTATCAATGGCCACGATATTACTTATATTGATTATGATAACTTTCTCGAATCGTTGCATTATCTGAGGCAAGAGTAAATTTAATATTCTATTTTATTTATTTAAACAATACCAATGAATAATAATAAAACTTAAAAATAATAAAGAATTAATTATTGAATTCGATTACCTCTGGTTACTTTATTTCGATTTCTATTTAGCATATAAAATAATTAACACAAATATCATTACCTATAGGATGTAAATGTGAGTAAATTTTTTGAGAGAATCTTATCAAAAGAGGCACTAAATATATAATTATTAATGCAATAACACAAACATAAAAAATGATCAATGATTAGTGATCATTTAAATATTTAATTTGACTCTTGGATGAAAAAAATATGGAAGCCATCATAAAAAGAGAACTTTAAGAAATTATTCCGTGAAAAATAAAAAAAATCACAATACTCTCTACATTAGCATATAATTCTATTAACTTTTATTTAATATTCCAAGTCTGATATTAAACATAATTATTTCTACGATTACCATCACACATTGGTTACTTTTTATTTATAAATAAATACGATTCTAGCTATTAATTATAAAAAACATCTGAAAATGAGTATTGAATTAAATGGACGCATATTTGATGTTTCAAAACACAAAATGGAATTTTTTGACAGCCGGCATATCCTATGCAACTCCCGGATCTGAAACATACCTGGCTTTTCGAACCAAAATCCGGTTACCATTTTATAACACCATAAAATAAGATAATCAATTATATTGTGATTTCTTGCTCTCTAATGTAATTACACAATCATATAAAATCTAAAAGTTAAGGAAGCTCTTAAAGTATATAATCTCTTAAAAAATACGTTAATTAAATTCGCACCTCTATGTATGTGACTGGAAAACTCTGATTACTTCTAACTCTCCTGCCAATTCTCTCCTGATTAACTTTTGGAGAGTGGTACGGGATATCATACTCACATAAAGACTATAGATTTAGTCTAAGTATCTATTTATTGCAGACACGTTATAAGCAATGATAGAGATAGCACGTATATAAGATAGAAACTCGCGGGAGAGTATATATGTCAGCGAGATGAGGACACTGCCAGTACTAATGAGCACGTCACCAGAATACCTAGTAATAAAACGACCTATAGCTAGGGGAGAGCACATTTTATATTTCTACTCATGGTTCTATATCGTTCGAAGTGAAGTGGTGTGGGGGGAGAGATTTTGGGTTCCGCATACCAATTCTATTTTCACTGATTCTGACATGGGGGTCGAAAATACACACTCTGATGGTGAATGTGTTACTATTCCTCCGATTTCAACCAAGAAAGTTATGATTAGTTCTTGGTCTCCATCGTTCCTGGGTAAACGGAGGTGGGTTAGTGCCCTTAGTTTGATTGTGAGCGCCCTAGGAACACTGCGAGAGCGGCTTCGCTGAGCACGCTGGGTGTGGCGAGGGTGTTAGGGCTATAATGATAGATATATATCTCGCATAGATGGCTGAATGAGTAAAAGAGATTGAATCTCATATTAACCACTATCACGCCTACACACATGTTTGAATAGCACACGGAGCGACTCCTAAATCAAATAAGGATTCACCTGTCGAAGCTATACATCCGCATACTGACACCATCGACTGTGTTGAGCCTATATATGAACGTACCAGCGGGAGATCGGTGCGAGCACACGGATCTATCTACTAACCCTGTTACTCATATTACATGTACGCCTTCAGCAAATATCAAGCCAGATTATTCCGTATCACTCAATCAAGGCTGCAAGATCGCACACTTTAAGACACACTTCTATATGTGACATATTGGATCTGGATACGCGAATCTATATATCGCGGCTTGCACACACACCACACCACACAGAGACACTCACACGTAAGAACATTAAGGCACTAATATATATAAGGAGCTGCAAGCGTATGAATGAGAGGGGATATACAATCTTGGTCACACATCCACTATATACTTGAGAGATGATAGAGATCAAGGTACCTAGATTAAGAATTCCAATCTAAAGTAACCAGGGAAATCTGAAACAAGTAGATACATCATAGTAGGGTATGCGCAAGCGGCCATTTAAGGGTTCGAAAATTTAAGTAAGAATAACATTGCGAATCGATAGAAAGACTCTAAATTAGTAAAATCGAGGCTCAACTTAATAGAAGTAAACTCACATACAGGAGGTGTAAAATAGTCATCACCTCACTCCCGTTAAATTGTTTGATGTTATATTTATTTTCTATTATAATTGAAGTAATGAGCACTGGGTGGTACCCACCTTGGTGATGTTATACTCATTTATCGTACATCGTCATTTTACCTTAAGTCCCTGGTACTTCATTACATATTAATTACTTTCACTTAATGGTCGATTCTTCTTAGACGTGAATACCAAAGTTTAATATTTACATTTCAGGGAATAGTTTAATGGTATTCATAAAGATAAATGCATTATTTTGCCTTTTAAATATACGAATTAATACAAGTACACATACAAAAAGAGATTAATCACAATTAGATTCTGTTATAGGCTATGATTGATTTGATTAAACCAAAGTAAATCAGGAATTTTAAATTATTAACTATATATATTGACAGCTTATAGCGAGATGGTCACATACGATTAAGGAACAATAATAGTAGGATTAGGGAAGATCCGTAAATGGATAGGCCATCACAAACTAAGATACACTAATGTAGCGATAATTCTGACCTATTCCTCAGATAAACTGATACCGGATGAGTATAATTAGCTAGGGCTAATTAAGGAAAGCCATTATACGATAAAACTATATACGCGAGAGATAATAGGGAACCCATTAACGTACGGATAGACAATATATATACTCCAAGAGATATACAAGTGATATATTTCTACTGGACATTAGTCAACATAATTAGATATATATAACATGAAACAAAGAAATCAGTCGTACTTTAACTTCATCTAAACAGCCGTATATAATAGCTTCTCTTCCGCGACATATTTCCTTATTAGAAGTCATATCATATCAGTTAAAATGTTTCACAAAAAAATGCATTTATTGCAATCGAACAGTATCGATCTACATATGACCTTCTAAAATTATAAATCTATAAAAAGCCGAAATTTGTGACAGGTAAGCGCGAATAGTAAAACATTAATATATCATAAGGCAATGGAAAGCTCAAAAAAGCATTGTTAAAGCATAAGTATTCACGAAAGTATAAAACATATAATATAATAAACAAAAACCCTCATAGACTTAAAAACAATCCCCTTTGGTATTAACTCATGATTAAGGATTTATATTATCGCTAACTATAATAACTCCTCACACATGAAATTAACTGTATTCGACATATATAGTTGCACCCACTTGTTCAACCGTACTTATTAATTAACACATATGTAAATTCAGGAAGCCTGTAGTCTATGATAAATTGGTGTTCCTGGTCATAAATATTCCATGATAGACCCAGAGTGAGGGGGGGGGGGGGGGGGGGGGGGGGGGGGGGGGGGGGGGGGGGGGGGGGGGGGGGGGGGGGGGGGGGCAATTGCCTCCCCGTTTCCCAGGACGAGGGCAAACATTTCTTGTTGGCCCCTCCCTCCATTTTCGCCGACTGAAATGTTCTAAAATTGCACATTTGAAAGAAAATAGGGTCCTCCTGCACATTTTCGTGAACTAGACTTAAAATGTCAATCAGGGGATTCTACGTACTATTTTAAGAAATGTCTCTTAAAAGATTCATCTGTTTATATGACTTAGCAAAACAATTAATTCATTATTATTTTGTGTTAAACAACAATGTACCGATGGTGTGAAGCCAGTATGTTCAGATCGAGTTGCATAGATATGACGGCATTCACAATTACCATTTCTTAATGCAGGTAACTTTAAATAAAAAAAGTATTATGTTAATAACGCTTTAAAATCATTAAAATATATCGTAAAACTCATCACATCCATTCTAAATCTAATATTTTTACCCGGGGGAGACGCTCGGACCTCCTCAAACACCCAAAGCTCGCGCCTTCAGGCGCTCCCACATTCATCAAAATGCATCGTAAAATTCTAGATCGTAATGTATTTCCCGGGGAGACCCCCGGACCCCTCAAACACCAAATTCTCGCGTCTTCGACGCTCGCAACTGAATTCATCAAAATGCATCGTTAAACTCATCTTAGCCATTCTATTTTTTCTCGTAGGAGATTGCCCCCCCCCCCCCCCAAAACACCAAAATATCGCTAGCATGGCAATTTGAGTATTCATTAGTTTCCGTTTATCGATGCCACTGTCTATAAATGTGTACAAGGATTCTACTCAACGATATATGAAAAAGTTTATAAAGTATATATGGTTGTGTGTTGAATTAAAGAATCAATCCCCCCCCACATTACGTTTCTTATCGGCTATTACGCTTAATCAGGCCAATGTAACCGATAAAATATAAGTTGCCTCTTAGTGGTGTTATTACATCTATATCCATTAGCCGGATGAGATTTTCAGCGACCTCGATTCCGAACTCAAAGATGCACTCGGTTCTTTCCGTTGTAAACATTCAATGCCGACAGATACAATTTCTTGTTGTGTTTGGCGATATTTTAACGTTGATAAACATTGCCAATAGTTCAAGTTAAATGTTGTAATTTTGAAAACTTTCTAATTTCAGGTATAAGAACGTTTGTAGGAAGTCAAAAACCCTAAGAAATCTATTTAAATCTAATGATTTAGTAACTTTAAATAATTGGAAACCTACAAAAAAAGTATAGAAAACTGTGCCCGAGTGATTTTCGGAGGCAGTGCTCCACTACAACACATAGGGACCAATTCGTACCCGGCCGAAAGGTATAGTAGGCCGGGTACGTATATTCGTTCTAGGATCTAGCTAGCTTTAACGTCACACACAGTGTGCTGTTATTGGATTCTTTGATGTACGCCAAAGGACCAAACTACTTGTATCATCCGATGTCGCACACAGAACCTTCAGTTTTGTCATGAAAAAAAAACCCAGGGGTGGAGAAAATGACAGTGATAGTAACCCTTGGATCATCGAGAATCGCAGTTCAGTGATTTTTTTCTTCACTCGGTACTCCAGCTTTAATTTCTTACTTTGTAGTTCAAACGACAAAGTAACCCCGACGAAAAATTGGGAGTAAAAAAAGTAACGAAATTAAACCAGATATAAGAAATGATGTGTAAAAATTACCACCTACATGTGATTACGTTGAGAGCAACTTACGTGTTACCGTGTATGTATTAACGGTTTATCCTGTGGGATGATTAACTAAATTATGCCCTCCAATATCAATCAGGAAGCTAAAAAGTTTACTAATAAAGCTATTTATGGTTTTAAATGAATAATGAATGAGAACAATTAGTAGAAATCAATTCGAGCTTTGGCCAAAATATACTAGCTACCGTATAACTCACGACCTGAAGTGCGCTATGGAAGATCTATATTTTGTAACATGTACCCGATAATGAGGTTTTCTGATCTAAGGGAGATAACTGCAACTCGAAGATACGCAAGACAGCATCTATATGAGGTTTTTTTTACCTTCGTGAAAAGTTTCAACTTACTAGTGGTTCTATAATTGTATGTACAAGATGAAAATATTCAAAATATCACAAATGCATAATTATGATTTATTTGCACGTTAGAAAGTATAGAAAAAGATGCAATACCTTGTGTGCAGTTTTTAATCCGACATCTATATAGCTACTAATATTTTTTTTCAAGCAATTTAGTCATTTTTAGAAGCAATTCCATTCCCATAATTTATAAAGTTAGTTTGAGCACAAAATATGCAAGTTGGTAGTTATACATGATATTCTAATTCTCGGATCACTAGGCACTTGACCACAGATATGTCTCTAGTGGAAATACAGTAACTATAGTAGTTATGGCATAATGTAAACAATATTCAGTTGAATGTCAAACTGAGATGCAATAATCAGACACAAAGAACCAGCTTTTTCCAGTGTGTATAATTAGTGTTTTGTTATGCAAACAAGAATAGAGTTATTTGTACATTAAAACAATTTTATTTTACATCCACAATAAATATGATATTAACATTTCATACTTAACAAATCATTCCCATATAACAGATATCACAAAATCGTATAAAACGGTGTCCCTTATACATCTCACAATAGTGTGTCCTGTGTTACAGAATTGCACTTTATACTGAAATCAGTTTCTCTTTTTCTATGATTATCCCATAGAAATTATGCTATAAAACAAAAGCACTTAATATTTCTGGCATTGGAAAATTAACAGTGATGTCTATATATCATTTGCATTGTATGTTAATATTACACAACAGGAGCGCAGTTAAAATTGTTGTTCATTGGCAATTTGTGTAAAACTCTTTGCTGATCAACACTTCTGACAACGTAGCAATGTTTTAGAATCTATTGTTTGCAATGACTAGATATGAATGTTTTTATTCAGTTTCCATTGGCATCTTTATGTGGAGACAAGATTTTTAACAATCAATTTATTTGAATTAAAACGTATTGAGATCATGGATTTGCTCAGTTTTCAATCTGCATTTTCTGTAGTTCCATATTTCACACGAGAGAAATAACAATCAAATCCAAGTGAAATTGAATTGTCATAGAGGACCCTGTATCTTGTTGGCAAAAAGAAGAAATTAACAAGTTGTGCTGGAGGCCACACAATCCACTCAGCCAGGTACAGAGTAGCACCTTTACTTTTTGTCTCCTCTTTCATTTCTTCCCAAGATTTATTCTCCAGTAGAGTGGTTGTGAGTAGGAACAAGGAAATGTAAATTGGGGAGCATATAAGTTGATCTACAATAACTTTTTTAAGGACAATCTTTACGGTTTTGCCAGGAAGCCATTTGTCCAGAAACAGATACCAGTAGTGACAGAAAGGACCAATCACTAGTCCAGATGCTGCCACATGTTGGCTGCGGGTCAAGTTCATAGCCTTGGTTTCCTTGGTTTTTATCTGGTACCTCTGCTGTAGGAAGTCTCCCGTACATGATAGTCCAACAGTTATGCTCACATTAGTCACAAGCAGATACTTTTTGCCAAATAAAACTTTTCCACACTTTGAAACAACCTGCTGAACAGGCTTTGATGATTTCTGCAGCCATTTCAGAGCCAGCATTTTGTGTTTCTTTCGACTAAGTTCACTGCATTAAGTGTAAAAATCTAAAAAAAAAAAAAAAATCCAGAAGTTAGGCAGAATGAAGAGTTGTTATTTTTTTATACATTTAATAGTTAAACATTCTAACCAATGTGAGAATATGAATCTTATTTATTTCAGATACATGTGGCCAAGTGGACTATTCCACTATTAATTAGTTAATTTGCATTTTATTAATTTGATTGTATTGTATATTGATACATGGGTTGTATATTGTTTTAATTTCGTTTGTTTTAAAGTAATTTCTTTCAGGTCAATGTAATGTTGATGTCTCACTGAATTATGTATCACAGAGTGTGGTAAGTGCTCTGTGATATACAAGTAATGTATATATGTAGAGTGAGCTCACTCACTCTGCCTGGTGAGCTATAAATAGATTTTACCTGGGTATGTATGAAGTATGTATGGTCATGTGACTTGTCTTTGTGAATGTCCACTATTAAATGTACTGTCCATGTCCTGTGTGCATGTAGAGTAAAGTCCAGTGTTTGACCTTGACCTGACCTATCTGACCTGTTGTTTTATTGGTTAATATATTTTTGGAGGGAAAGTCTTTGTCCAAAAATTAGACAGTAGCTTGAGATCTGGGGAAGGAGCAACATCTCCCCTTTTTGGAGATATATATCATGATACGCGCCAATAAGCTACAAACCCAAATGTAAGTCTAATACTTTTTATATTATCTTTTTACATATTATTTTGGTATCTAAAGTATGGTAATTAAGAAATGTAGATTGATTCAATTAATTATTGAGTAAGTGTATACATTTTGTATAGAGTGGAATTCGAAATAGATTGTAACTTACATTTGGTATATCTCTAAATCCAGTATGAATTTAGTAACTGTGTAATTTGTGTATGTGTTTTATACTTGTTACTGATTGATTTATTTATAAATCTTTCAGTGGAATCATGTAGATGTCTGCTATTGTGCTGTATACATTATAGTCATAAGCGACCCTTTACCCATAGTTGAGGTAAGCTACATACACATTATAGTTAGAAATGCTTTGTATATTAATCTGATAAAGATATTATTGAATTTGCTATAATATGTAACACAATGTAATTGGTATATTTATGTGTATATTGGAATAATATCTATTTTCCATATGGTACTAGTTTTAATGATGTTAAGTGTGCAAGTGGATTATTTCCCCTTGTTCGTAACAAGTGGGTTACTTCCCCTTGTTACCTGACAAGCGGATTACCTCCCCTTGTGTATATTGTACTCTTTATGTATATTTATAGAGTATAGAGTAAATATTTCTCTTTATCTATCATGCTAATGCATGGTTGTAAGGTAATGGTTACTACCTTTACTGATAGGAAATTATAAAGTTTTACTTATGTATTTGTATCTATATAACTGTGATATTTCGATAGGGATCACTTGTCTAGTGTACACGTTTAGTATTGTATGTCAGTTATGGTAGCAATCCTAATGTACTTTTATTTATATGTTTCAGGGTTCTATCTACATGTCTATCTATATCTATATCAATAAGCAGATACATATACGTACATCCATTGTTGTATATGGACCAACTGAACCCACATGCAGGCAGTACAATATTTATGGTGAATAAATACCAGTGGACCCGACCCGGTTGTCCCCGAGTTTTAATTGCTAAGATCCAGTTCGCAACCCGGTTACATACATGTATTTATATAAATTACAGTTGGTAATAGACTAAAGGTTATACCCTTGTAAACACAGAGTGCACAAGATTTAGACTACAGGACAGGTTGACACGGAGTGCATAAGATTTAGACTACAGGTAGACACGGAATGCACTACCTGTGAACACGGTGTCCACTACAGGTGGACATGGTGTCCAGGTACATTCATACCTAGACTGTAACACACCTATAGTCTGCCTACATGTGGTCTGAATGTAGTGGACATATTACCTGGACACGATGCCATGTCCACCTGTAGTGGACTAATAGAATCTTTCCCTACCTAGAGGGTGTGACAACAAAATCACAACACGAGGTGTAACTCACGAACGTCCAACCCAAGGCTTGCTGAGGGTTGGAAACTTAGGAATTCCCCCGAGGGTTGTGATTTTGTGTTTTCACACCCCCATAGGTAGGGAACAATGTTTTTTCTCCCACATACTAAAGAAAAAGAGGAGATAATAGCCTAAACAGAAGCATTTTCACCGCAAAATTAACATGGTTTCATCGTCTGCACATCATTATTGATGACGTCATTGGCACTGCAGGCCACGGTCACACCGCATGAAGTTATGACGTTACATAATTATCTTCAGGTTCAAAAGGTTAGCATGCACAATCTGTCATACCCTAGAGGTTGACAGAGAAATATCCCACGGCTATTTAAACCGGTGACAAATCAGTGAATGGTGGGAGAAACCATATTCACATGTAGTGCACTTGCCGTGTCTTCTTGTAGTCTAAATCTTGTGTACTCCATGTCTACCTGTTGTCTAAATCTCATGCACTCTTTGTCCACTTGTAGTTCACACCGTGTACACAATCTGTAACCTTTAGTCTATACTACCAACTCTACTCGTGTATTACAGTATATATTATTCTCTTTATTTCCTCCAATTTGAAGATTACATAAATAGAATAACATACATGTAATAAAATATTCAACATGGCTTAATCTGTACAAAGAATAGTGTAAGTGATGTGACAACTAGTTGAGTAGATGTACATACAACTATTTAGTACTATCTATAGTGCAGTATAGTGGTGCAAAATAATTAATAGACAATAATATAATGATAATAATAATAGTAAATAAATAAAAAAGAAGAAGTAAATAAATAAAAAAGAATAATAATGATAATAAAAATCAGGGGAAAAAATAACACTTCAGTATGTATATATACACAATGCACCCAATCAATTTACTACACATACATCCTCATATACATAAACGACTTCCCAGAATACATCAAACACAGCACCCTCAGACTCTTTGCAGATGACAGCATATTATACAAAACCATACATAACACACAAGATGCACTTAAATAACAAGAAGATCTAGACGCAGCAGGTAGGTGGAAGGAAGATTGGTTAATGTCCTTCCACCCGGACAAGTGTAACGTCCTTAGCATCTCAAACAAACGCACAAAGACCAATTATACATACAAACTCCATGACCACAAATTACAACAAGTAACATCTTGCAAATACGTAGGAATCACAATACAAAATAACTTACGATGGGACACACACATCAACAACATAACAGCCAATGCTAACAAGACACTAGGATTTTTGAAACGAAACCTACAGATAAACTCACAACATATAAAAGAACATGCATACAAAGCCATAGTCAGACCCAAACTGGAGTACTGCTCCTCCGTATGGGACCACCACCAGACAAATCAAATCATGCAAATCGAAAAAACACAACGCAGAGCAGCACGCTACACAACAAGCAGATACCACAACACAAGTTCAGTACAAGACATGATGGAAAACCTCAACTGGACCTCACTACAAACACGCAGAACAAGAACATGTTTAATTTTATTTTATAAAATCATACACCATCATATGGCAATAAACTATAGTCAAATTCTTAATCTGACAGATGCTATAGTCAAATTCTTAATCTGACAGACTTCAGGACTAGACAATCACACCCATTCACATATAGACATATAGCTGCCACCAAGGACATATTCAAACACTCATTTTTTCCACACACAATTAAACAATGGAACATCCTACCGGTGGCTACAGTACAAAGCACTACACTAGAGGTCTTCAAGTCACATATCCTAAAAACAGAACTTGAAGACCTAAACCCCACTCCCTAAAATTTCTATCATATTTTTATCTTATAACTGTCACTAAAAGAAAATAATAAAAAAAATTAACATGCACCTTCACGATCACTATAAATAACTTCACTCTTTTTTTCCCCACAATCACACCTCTGCCAATCCGCACAATATAATCATCGGCATCGATGGAATTGTGTTTTTTATAAGAAGAGAAAAAAAAGAAGTAAGAATAGTCATAATTAGACGTGATAACTATTTGAAAAAATCATTTAACATTTTTGAAACATATCTGACAGAAACGTGGCGAAATTCTATTATATCTATACTGTTTAAATCATACATAATTTTACCACCTATATGTATATGAAATAATTGGAAGTCTGAATGGGAATGTAAGTATAGGTTAAAACCAATTCCATCTATACTTAAAAAGCTCACACCATAACCGATCTCGCACCTCTTCCGTAAATCCACACTGTAACACAATATGCGTATATATATCATTATACATTAGAAGAAAAAAAATGGTACAGTATTATTATAATCTAGTATAACTGTATATGTTACAGTGTATTTGTGGATATATGAATTAAAAAATGATGCAGCTACAAATGTACATGCATGATACACATTTGTACAGATATCGGAATTAAATTCTACATAGAAATGACTGTAAAGACAACTCAATAGCAAAAATAAATAAAAGAAAGCAACCATTTTCATTGTTATCTTATTTCTCCTAATATGTTTATACTTTAAAACGAGTCAAACACCTGTGATCGAACACTTCAATGTCAATTACCTCCTTCAGGTTTGATAACAATCCAAATCATCAATAGGAAATCTATCGAAAATGCATAATACTTACATCGTCGACTCGTTGAAATTCATTTTCGGTTTTCTCTGTAGATCTCCTTGTACAAAGGGCACCGACGTTTTACCATGCCGGTTTCATAACATCGATGCCCTCTTGTGTGACCGACGGGGTCTGTACAGATTACAAAATGTAATAAAACGAAACGAAGTTGTTTAGCAATGGTCAAAAATACGAATGCATAAAAAACCAAGCCCATTTGAAATGTATATGGGACCATGAATGATTTTGATTTAGGCCTACATTTTTATTTTTCTTATCTCGACGACAACTTCATTAAAAAAAATATGCTCAAGATTTAAATAAAAAAATCTATCAGTTCGTATTTAATATTTAAGTTATCTCGCCCGGATTGGTGTCCATTATCACACCACTGATATGCATGTTGATAAATCCTCTCTATATATAGGTGTGCCCTACATACACTCAGAAACATATATACATATGTATATATGTTTCTGATACACTATACATATTTAGGTTTTGAAAGTCGACATACAATGACGCTTTGGAAAGATATACATGTACTACTATCTAAAAGGTGGCGACATTATTTGGTATCGAGACTAAACAACTAGTAGTATATATCAGCATATCCTCCAGTATTTACACCAATCATTGGGCTATTGCATTTTGTTCGCATCTTTATTTCTTATATATCAATAAATGGTCGAAAATGTTTGTCCGTTTGTTTTCTCTTCACTGAGAAATACATTTTCTGAAAACCACAAAATTGGATGAAAGTCTAAATACATGATGTTGTGTACACATATGCCACAGTTTCAGGTTTACCCTTTTTGGCAATAGTAGCCTATCAAGTTAAAATTCTTATTTGTCTTTGTATGACTAAACCCTATATTGTAAATATTGCAACTCTCAAAATGTCGATAAATTTAGGTGCTGATAGATTAAGATAAAAAAATCTCTCTTTTAATAGCTCATAAGCAAAAGTACGTGAAAGGTCATTAGATGTATCACGTACAATAAACCAGAAAGGTTATGGGTGATACGTGTAACATAAGTTTTATATTAAGTTGTGATAATAGGTGTAACAGTAGTACAGCCAATGTCATCCCCTATCGGTAGTCACTGTGCACAGTGTTGCGTGTGTGAAAGTTAGTATTTTGAGAGGCTCCAGTATTTGTGCAGTGTCTCTTTGTACTAGAGGAACTCTTGTCCTTTTTATAGGGGTACATGTATCTCACTGACATGCCAACAAAGACAGAGAGTAACATGCCCCAGTCGGTAACATACTGGACGAACCAATCGTCCCACTCCCTTGATCACCACATACACAAAAGGGACAACTTTAACCGCGGACACCCGGGAGTGTGAATTTAACCGCTTCAAAACTTGGTCATTTAAGGAAACATTTTAAATGGGATTTATAGTGGGCCTGGAACCCGCCTATATATCAAGATTACATCTTCAACTTTTTTTCTTTTAATTTATTTTCCCATATACTTTATTGCCTATATTTGCTTGTTATCACACTATTGTTACTCTTGATGTAAAACTCTTCATAAGCTAACGGTTCTTTTACTTCATATTATATCTTGTATGTGGCTGCATGAAGCTAAAAATACTGCTTGGCTATTTTTTTATTCTTGAGTCGGAGAAAATGTTGACCTTCTGCTTAAAATACACATCCTTATCATCGCTCCGTTTCAATGACAACATCACAGTTGGGTGACGTTCTGGTGACCTTTTTTCACATTGTTACATCAACTGAAAACGACATTTCTCTTATTAATAAAGAACCTAAATAGATGTAAAGTGGATTGCTTAATTGGAACAACAATGCCTTGTCAACCCCCACCGCCACCGATTAAAATCTATTCAATTTAGAGTTTCATTATTGGCCATTCCATAAACAACATTTTATAGGAAATAAGGATTTTTTCTTTACTATTCATGACGGTTACTAACATTTTATGAATATCATGCATACAATGAGATGTCTGCGTTTTTGGGTAACGATATATGGTAAATTCTGTCCATCAATTTTTCGTCATAACAAGCCTCCCTCCCTTCTCTTATACATGTATCGGTATGGTTTTACGTCAAAATGATCTATAAGTAGGATAAATCCAAAGATATACATTCTTCTTAATGATTCTAATGATGTTTTCCAGCACAGGCTCCTTATAGATCCTCTTTGCTTGACTCATAGTATTATTTAGTTACATATTATGATTATAGTCACTTCCTAGCTGATATTCTCTTTATAGTTATTGTATTTGATCTCCTGATCGTTCCAGTGATTGTCCAATCTGTTTTTGAAGGTGTCCAATGTCTTAGATGTAACGACATGGTCTGGTAGGTTATTCCATATTGAAGCAATCCTAACGGAGAATGAGTTCTTCCTGATCGATGTTTTAGTTTGCTGGGGGGATATTTTCAGAGAGTTTGTCCTAGTGGTAGAGTCGGACCACATCCTTATGAACTGGGTTGCTCCTTTGTCGTATCTCCCTGTAACTGCCATGTAACTGGAATCAATTATCAGGTCCCTATGTCACCGACCTCGTATATGCACTTCAGTATCAGCCCGTGTATAAAATTTTCATTGTAAATAGGGTCTGCCAAGTAATATTCACATAAAATCGTTCCGTCAAATCTTATAAAACAATATTCCTATATATATATGGAAGGAAAACATCGACCGGAAATTTGTCTCGTTCCCATGTCTAAAAATAGATTTACTTTCGATACGTCTGGGATCGAGGATTGATTTCGAGTGTAGCGCCATCTTTACCGCGAATGGTACCAAAAGCCAACATGTGCTTACGTTAAAGGGGCAATAACGGAACATATGTAACAATTTCAGACAAGATCACATATCTACATATTTAATTTAGTTTGGTAAGATATTCAAATCGAATTATGAACTAAAATCGTCAGTGTCAATTGATATTTTTGTTTATTATTTCAGCAGGTCTCATGGTCGCCTTTCTTTGATAGACTATCTGATTTTTTTTCTTGTTTGGTTTGTATGTAGTAAATGCTGAAGCGTCTTTTAGATGTTAGGTTTTCGCCATATCATAATTATATGTTTGTCCTATAACAGAAATTTGGTCACTTACATGTGAATATTTTTATGAATTAAGAAATGTGAATCCAGGCCATTTCAGATTTTGATGTTTTCATCGCTCGTTTTCATTTGTAGAAGTTATAAGATGCAGTAGACCGATCGATGATTGGTACGACTGCTAGATTTCAGGTATTGATCAAGAGCTGCGAATTGTTAATTTGAATCATTTAAACGTTCGAAATATTTTCTATGTGTAGTAAATTATAAGAGAGGTTAACTGAATTCCTGCCTTACTTGATAATGTTGCAGATTGTACCAGAAGAAAATTCTTCCATCATGATGCCAAGAATGCGAATGCCCATGAGAGCTCCACACCCAATGGGCCCTGGACCCCATGGCCCTGGGGGACATCCAGGGGGCCCTCATGGTCCCCCCATGCCTCACCGTGCCCCTCACATACCTCCACATGGCCGCCCTGGCCCCCCAGGACACATGGCTGGACCTCCTGGCCCACGACAGTCCATGCCGCCCCCTATGGGTCAGACCTCTGTGGGTAGTGTAACAAACGATCCCTCTACAGCTGGAGCCAGGGTGTTTGTGGGTAACCTCAATACAATAGCTCTTTCAAAGGAAGAAGTCGAAGGAATCTTCAAACGTTACGGTGCAGTGACTGGTTTATCAATGCATAAAGGATATGCCTTCATTCAGTATGCTAGACAAGCAGATGCCAGGAGGGCATGTATCAATGAAGATGGGAAAATGTATGCCAATCAGACTCTAGGTAATTTTGACAATATTTATTTTTCATTTCATTTATATTTTGAATAATATTAATTTTGTTAGAGCTAGAATAAGATATTTGAGTACATGAAGACTGTCTTTACAATGACTTGCCGTTTAAAGTGAATATTAAATCAAATGGTTTTTTTTCACCTTCCAGATATAAATATTGCATCTGAGCCAAAACATAGGCAAACTGCAACATCAAGTGCTGTCAAGAAGACAACAACCCCTTTTCAGAGGTATTCAACATTTCTATATCAATGAATTGATCCGTTTGAAGTTTCCTATCATCTGATTGATGTACAGTTAGTCAGAAAAAGAGGATTTTAAAATTATTCTTGGATTAAAAAGCTAAGACAGCTGAAAGAAAACATCTCCATGACATAAAAAAATGAAAAAAAAAAAATTGAAAAATTAATCTGCATGCACATTATTGAATAATCACAATTTGTATTGTGATTCTTAATTCTTAATTGGGGCCGCGGTGGCCGAGTGGTTAAGATGTCCCGACATATTACCACAAGCCCTCCACCTCTGGGAAGCGGGTTCGAATCCCATGTGGGGCAATTGCCAGGTACTGACCGTTGGTCGGTGGTTTTTCTCCGGGTACTCCGGCTTTCCTCCACCAACAAACCTGGCACGTCCTTACATGACCCTGGCTGTTAATAGGACGTAAAAATAAACAAACCAAAAATAATTACAAATATTTTGTTAAAGATTTGAAGATATCTGATTTTATAAACAGTACCACAGCTAAAACTACGGGAGTAAGCAGAAGTCTGAGTGGGGGTGGGCCTCCAGCCAAGAAAATGAGGACAGACACGCAGATCAGTGGTGGCATCAAGAGGACGCTGGTCAGTCTGACCTCCGGGGATATGGGCACAGCAGCCAAAACAGGTCTCAATAAGAATTCAAATGCCACCACCTCCAGCGCTAGTAAGGTTGTTAGTAAGTAATACAGCAGTTTCACTGGGTTTGTATGTCTTTAAAATATTATCCTTAGAGACTTCTCATGAAATAAATGTCACAATAACAATATTTGTTTCCTGTAGCTTTATAGAATCAGTGCATACATTAAAACTTATCAATTATCAAGTAATAAGAATAACATGCAAAAGGATTACCGGTATATGTTTTGCACCAAATTTGGAATCCTGTTGAAAGGTTAAACAGAATTCAGTAAATAAAATCAGAAGAACACCTTGATCATTGTTTTTAGGGCTGGCGAATACGGCAGAAGTGTACCACAATATATTGTGATACACAACAGCTATATTGTGATATGTATTGCAATATTTTGACCACAACAAAATAACTTATGTGATGTTTATAATTATTTTTAATTGTGTTGTTGAGCAACAAAAATGCTCCAGTGCGATGTTCTTGTTTACGAATCTGTTTGAGATAAAGCATGGCTACAGACGATCGCAACCTAGTAAGTCAATAACTAAACATGATAGTGTCTGCAAATATTTGCATATATTCTATCAGAAAGGAAAATAAATACAACTTGCTGGTCTGTTGTTTTAATGACAGGACATTGGGTTATATCAGGGTTGAAAATGTTCAGCCGATTGGCTGATTTCAGCCTTTTTGACTTTCAGAAAACAGGTTCCTGGCACATGTAATTCCATATAATTTCCCCCCAAAACATAAATTTCAGCCTTTTTCAGATTTTTTCATTTTCATCTCTGTTATATCAAATTAATAAAATTATGATAATAAGAAAAATATCGTAAAAAACCGGTACAGATGGAATGTATCGTGGTACAATGTTTTTTGGTGATGCATTGCAATATCCCAATATACCGGTTAACCACGGCAGCCTTAGTTGTTTTATATATTTTACCATATACGAAAAGCTACCAGATTTTTGCCTGAGTAGGCTTTCTGTGTCTGATGCAAAAATATTGCAGAGTTCACCGTAAACAAAATGACGAGGTTTCCATGGACTTGGTGTCTGGGAATAATGAAAGTAAATCATGCGTCAAAAATATGCCAAAAAGAACTTTGTAAAATATTTTCGATATGAAATGGGTAAGAATCCTAAATATGGGCTGCTAGATTGAAAGAAATAGGAGTTGAGGGACTTGTGATATTTGTACAGACTTGACTAATGGTGACCTTTGTGTATGTTATAGTTGGAAAAGACGTTCTGATCTGTGGTGTGTGTAAAAGTCAGTTTGCTAGTCTCCACAGTCTGGCCCAACACAAGAAGACACCATGTCGCCTCCGGTTTTCATGTATATGTAAGAACGCCCCACCTCCAGGTAAGTAAAAACCAGGTACTAAATCTGTGTGGACAGCTGTGGTATTGTCGTTACTTTGATTTATGTGAATATTGTAGTAACATTGATTTATAATGTAATTGTCATATCAATTAACGTTGTTAAAAAACCTTACCGTGTTGACAAAGACACATGATATGAATGCAATTGTCATATCAATTAACGTTGTTAAAAAACCTTAACGTGTTGACAAAGACACATGATATGAATGCAATTGTCATATTAATTAACATTGTTAAAAAACCTTAACGTGTTGACAAAGACACATGATATGAATGCAATTGTCATATCAATTAACGTTGTTAAAAAACCTTACTGTTTTGATAAAGACACATGATATAAATGCAATTGTCATATCAATTAACGTTGTTAAAAAACCTTAACGTGTTGACAAAGACACATGATATGAATGCAATTGTCATATCAATTAAC